>QVOA01005936.1:0-94721 GCA_014825685.1 Pseudomyrmex cubaensis | reverse complement strand
ACACACACATATATATATATATATATATATATATATATATATATATATATATATATATATATATATGTAGTAATGCGTTACATATCTGTGAAATTCGTTATCCACAAGTGACACAGAAGTCTGCCGACGTATTTAAAAACGAACTACTTTCTTTTAATAGACTTTAATAACATTATATATTTATTTACGTTTGCTGAACGAAAGGATACTTGTCTGTCACTTTGACAATACACGCAGGTACGTGACAACGACACCCGTTTTGTTACTCGGGGAGACCGAAGCATAATGGGAACCGTAAACTTAAAATAAGATTTAATACATAGTAAAAAATACATAGTAAATCAATCTGATGTTGCATCAGAAATGTAGTGTCTACTTTAAGAAAACTGTGAAATAACAGATAAAAAAACGAGAAGGTTAACTTTGAATTCTATTCTATAATTTCTTTTGGTAGTTAATTTGTATTTGATAAATGAAAAGTGCAATAATTTCCACAGAAAAATCAAATATAGATATAAACACATTTTGTTGGTTTAACGTTTTCGTGAGCACAAAGTGCGTCTAACGGGTTCACATATAGGTCGTTTCGGTGTATGTATATATTCTGGAAAAGAGAAAAATTTATATTTTCTTTCTCGCATGTGCAGCACGCTCTCAGGACATCGTGTACAAAATATGAAAGAAGAGTCCAATTTGGACGTAGCCGAAGAGGATGCTTCTTCTTCTTCGTCGAGATGGTACTCGCGTTCTCTCTTCTTTTCTCTCCGTTAGTTGCCTCACAGCGTATTCCTCTATTATTCAAAGCAGACTATCCGATACATTCGCGATGCATATTGACGTGCATGCCAACAAGGATTTGCTGCTCGTTTGCTAACGGCAATCGACCGCTCGAATTGATTAAGAGAAGGTCGTGCAATTTTTCGCGCACGTAGTTTGGCGCGCTTTCTCGCGAATATTTAATTGCGCACATTTGGAATATTTCTCTTTTGCCGTAAAATTCTCTACGTTGTGCGAAAAGAAACGAATTTATTTGAACGTAATTGTTTTACTCGTTAATTTCTATATATTTTGCGTGGCAGTTTATATCTAATTGTTATTGTGAGAAACTTAAAAGTGTTTTTTTTCCGCCAACAGTTAATTAAATTCTAAACGCGGAAGAGTACGAAAATAATTATCACGTATTTTTGCACGCGACTTGCTTTCGAGTTTTCCGACGACGATTACACGGCGGATATCTACGGATGTTACAATTCGATTGTCTACAATTAAGACTGCAATTTCTACAGACGCTTGAAGAATTATAATTAAAAACCGATTAAGAAACGAATAACGTAACATCAGATATTTCCCCAGACTGGACCATATTCCACTTCTGCGGTACTGCATTATCTATTGTATACCCCTTTATCGAAAACTATACAGCAGATCGCTACGAAAATTGTGATATGTGAAAACGTATCAGAAACAAATCGCGCGGCGTACGTTAAGAGAAAAGTTTTATCTATATTCCTAATATATATATATATATATACATACATATATATATATATATATACATGTGTATTATATACATAAACCTGTCGATCAATCACGATAAGATATATTTTTATATGTAAATATGACGTTTTTCTTTTCTTGTTATCTTTATTGATATCGTGCGAAACGTGTGCGATATTTAAACGACATAGTTTAAAAGATAAAATCGGAGATTTTACGGAATACGGCGAAGGTATCTACATCTCAAATCAAGATGTGAACTGGTGAATCTTGTCTGATACGCTAGAAAAAAAGGAGCAACGTGCGAGGAACAAGGATCTATTTATCTCTGCGATTTTTTGTCAAACAGGCACGATCGGTACTTTTCCCGTATCACCCCATTATCATCTCATCCGGTCGTAGTTGAACTTATCTAATTAGCTGAGAGAGCATCGCGTAAACAACACTTCGCATTAATAAAATAAATACTTCGCATATAAATCTGTATCGATCCCGAACTGTTATTGCGACAAAGAGAATAACCGTCGAACTTGTTACTGCCATTAGAGAATATCATATCTCGACGGGAAAGTGTCATCAGATTGTGTAAATTGTAGTCGTTAACAGCTTGAAAACAAAATAGGATATTATTTTTTATTGTTATTTTCGAAATGAAAAAACAAAAACAAAGAAGTTTTGAAAGAGATATTTTGACAATTATCTGTTAACGAATTTAAGATAGTAAATTCGTTAACAATCGCATTTGTGTCGCATATGCTTTGTCATAGTTACACGAACGGTGTGTAACACACATAATACAGTGTGTATGTGTATATATTGCTTTTTGAAATTCGTTATTTAATCAAACGAACTTCCACGCAGCAACGAACAAGCAATACAATATAATTAAAACTGCGTTCTGTTGCAAAATATTATAAATATTTAATATTTTATAGCGTGTTTGTAAAACGTGCGTAAAATAAACCTTGAAAAATTTTTTTGATGGAAATTATATTGGCAAAAATGCTGGAGGAGGAGAAGCTCTGCACTTTTTTATTTAGTTCCTTCTTTAACAGACAATTTAAAGTTTTTATATTAAAGCTTTTATATTGCTATTGTTACATACGAAGCGCCTTTGTCTCGATTTACTGCGTAATTGTTCACGCAATCTATACATATTAGTCTGTATTTTAACAATCGCGAAAACGAAGTTCGAACATGTACATATTATGTAAATAATAATTTTAATAAGGAAGTTAGTCATAAATCGTTATACATAAGCTCGCTATACTATCTCGATCTTATCGGGAACTTTCTGAACAGTAATTATTCGATAGAACTCTCTACCTTATACGGTATGTCGTTCGGAGGATTAATCGTTTTGCTACGAGAAATTCCCAATACGAGTCGCATCCCCGATCTTCCCTTATCACCCCCTCGGTATCGCTTTTCGAATCCTACGTCATCCTTATCAACCACCGTCACTGCCATGTTATCGGCCAGAACGTACCAATCGTACCTAATACATTGTCGGTAACCTATATACACGTGCAGAGCAAATTCCACGTGACCCGCCGGCACACACTCACATATGCGAAATGTCCACATTTTAAGCAAGGACGAGATCAAAAGAAAGAATAACGTTTGTCGGATATTCCGAAATGTCAAGAGAGAATATTTATAGAACACGTCGCACGGCGGAAGAGAAACATCTCCGAAGAATTTGCATTTTATAAATTATAAGGCGCGCATACGAAGTAAAAAAACATAATTTTTTTCTTACAATTTTGGCTTATTTCTTTTAAAACAACGCGATGAGAAGATAAAAAATGTTTTTTAATCTTACATCGTCGCGCATTTGTACAAAGCAAAATATGCGGGAAGTGAAATTTTTTGTGTTTTTAACAGTAACGAATTTTACGTTTGACAGAAATTTTGTGTTATCGAACTCTTTTGCCCGCGCTTTTCTATACCATGCAATATCTGGCCGCTAGCCATGGAAAAACTGTTCTGTACGGAACTGCTCTATTTGGAAGTGGCAGCTGTTGCTGCGATATAAATATGCATGTCAACTATTCAGTTATCAAAAGTCGTTAAAAAAAAAATAAAAAAAAAAACAAATACGAAGAAAAGAGAAAACAAAGCGGATGGCGTAAAAGTTCTTCATATAGAGACCGCTGCGGGAAAACTTTCAAAGCAGAGCAGACAGCTCAATCGCGAAAATTCTCAGTTTGCACATCTCTCGAGCGCAGACTGCGCGCACGTGCATAGTCACGCTCGTGATAAATCCAGCAGTTTTTTCCTCCCTTCTTCCCACCCTGTGTGTCGAGTCCCCGTGGAATGAAGGGGAGGGAAAAGGCTACACGTCCGGTTTTTTTTTATCCCTCGTACGCCCTGACTTCTGTGTAGCGTGTAAAAAAATCCGACCGACTGACGAAGTTTGAACGATGCGATCCGACGATCGTCGAACTTGCGCGCGCCAACGCATCCCGACTGTTTCGTATCCAGGTCACTTTTTGACCGACTGCAATTGCACATTCTTTCCGCGGTTTCCGCGCCTATCGCGTTTCGTGAATAACTCACACGAGAGTCGGATTTTTAGCAGCGAAATCAGGTTTTTGTCGGCGCCGATTCCGAATCAAGACGCAATCGATTGAGATGTGTAGTGCTCTTATTGGAAAATATACATAAAACCCGGAAGAAGTTTGTAAGTGATGCGGAAAACAGCGTTTCTCCGAGTTTTTGACGGAAGGAAAGAAACGCAAAAGATATAAAACCTTTTTATACAAAACAAGTTTTTTATTAATAAAAAAAAATTACGTATATATATATATATGTATTTATATATACGATCGGAATATAAATTTTCATTTAAACGATATACAAGTAACGAAACTTTCTTGAAATGTTTCCGCACAAGAAACGAAATGTCAAATGTCGACTCGAAGGATCTTTCTTGAAATACTTCTGTAGAAGAAGAACGTCAACGGAGAATGAAAGAAACATTTCTAGAACGCGGATAAATTCACGAAACGGATTCCTTTTTGTTTATTTTTATCAAGAGCTTGTGTATTAAGCGCTAAAAATCCCTGATTAAACACTGATAATCCTCGATTATATTTACGTAAAAGTTCAACTCGCTACGACGCGATGTTTTTTTTTTGTTTTTTTTTTTTTTATTACACGTCTGTATATAAATCATCACGTGGAGTCGCCGTTGCGCGAACAGAAGCATCGGAGTATATTAACGGAATTATCTGGACATCGCGCGTGGAGTGTGCGCAAGCCTCTCGTAAACAGGATATAGCTCTGGTGTAATAACGACGCAAACTTTACGATGAAATTAAAATGGGGTCGCGACGCGCGAAGATCCACCACGAGATCCGCCCTGATCTATCCGTCGCGCGATGCGCGTCTCCGCGGCTTTACAACTTATCTCGGTTGACGTTCGAGATCTCGCTCCCAATACGAAATGTGTGGCGTATACATAATCGGATGAAATGTCTTTCGAAGTAAACGAGACCAATTTTAACTTTCCGGTAAGCAAAATTGAGAGAGACGTTGAATGTACAGCGCAAATTCCGAATACGTGTATATTGTATATGTATATGCATACGTTATATGGTATTTTGCCATTATCTTTTTGACGGGTTGTATAAAACACACACGGGTATAACACAACAGGTTACTTCGATATTGCTCATTTTGTGTAAATATGTTTTCGATATATTTTCAACATTTTTATACCCGCTTTTTCCATCCAAAAAAAAAATAAAAAGCTAATATTACCGGATAAGAGAGAGTATAGAAACACCGATATATTACTTCTCACTTGCTGTAAATAATATTTTATTACTTGTTATTTGCTCGTACTGTTATTCTGCGAAAAACAGAAAATTAATTATTGCTATCAGTAGGCGATGAAATTATATAATATTTGACTTGGATAACAGAAAAACGAATCGTTCACCTGGTGAGGACGCGTGAGGGAAAACGTAAAATATTGTATGTACAAAAACTTATTTGTGAACACGCGCATAATTATGCGCGCGTGCGAAACGAATGCATGTCGACGTGTAAAAAAAAAAAAAAAAAAAAAAAAAAAAAGAAATGGATATAAATTTTAGCCGTAAGTTGTATAGCTCTGTTTATATGTAAAACCGTACTTCACAGTATGTTAATATACACTTAAGAGTAATATAGTCTCTCTCGCACTTAATTATCTCTGTAAATTACGAATCAATAATTAAAAATCGACGCGTCCGCACGGAACGCATTCACTTCGAAGCTATGTATGTAAAAACAAACAAGCAATTGTGAGTTATTAATAAACAGTTTGGAAGCACACAAGTATACGCGTTCAAGAAGTAATCTATTCTAATCAAGGCCACAGATGAGACATTAATTAAATAAAACGTTTTGTATAAAGCGCATCTCTCGGCCGTTGTATGAATTATGAAGCACTTTCTTTTCCCCTTTTCTCCCCCTCTTTCTTGCGTGATGCTCTTATATAGAAGAAATTAAAGAGAGAATGAAAAAATTAATTTGTTAAAAGCTCTCGAAGAAACATGTGTATATATATATATCTACGATTAAATGAATGTCGGGTTTTGCGTGGAAGAGAATTCCTTTCACTACGCTATACGTAAAATAAGTATATGTGCATTTAATTTGTCCTCGAGTGCTTTTAAATTCATATTTCTCAATATTAGAACGAAAGAGTATACTGAAATTTAATTAAGCACTCTTGTGCGTTCTAGTGAAAGTTTAGCGAGAGTATTTTGCAAATATCTGCTCTCTCCTTTTTTTTAAATAAATAACGCTAAAAAAAAGATAACATAGAAGTATAAACGCGGTTGTTGTTACTATTATTTTTAATTATAACAAATTTAATATAGTAATTTTTTATATACTTTGTTAAACAATAACTATTTTGCATTAATTTCTACAAAGATTAAAATTGAAGTTTGCGAGATTTTCCTGAAATTCGTCGAATAATGGAGAAGAGTTTATCTACGGGGAACACACAGATATTTATAGGATATCGCACACACAAACTTTTTTTTCGCTGGTTTTAATTAATTTTTTTTTGCATCCGTTTGCGTACGGTGCATACGCTAATTAAATTAATTTTTTCACTAAATATCGATCGTATTTGTTTTCTTATGTTGATTTTCTTCAGTGTGTGTGTGTGTGTGTTAACATCACGACTCATATCAATGTTGTCTGAGAAACTGTCATCTTTGATTTATGACCCGTGGGTACATCATACAGTTAGATTTTGTCGTTTTTATGTATTATATTATTTATTACGGTTTTTACGTAGCGGTCTTTTATATGCGATGATCGCAGATTATTAATAGTTAAAGGCGCGGCAGAGAAAACGGAAAGCAGCGCAGTCAAATGCAGAAAAAGTTTCGCATTTCAGACGAAAAATAAAGAGCACCGGTTGTGCGGGACCGTGGGATCGCGTAGCGGCATTATATCGAGTTCATTTGAATTCCGGACGCGTCATGTCGAATATAAAAAAAGCCGAAATTAAATCTGGCGCATTCGTGCACCGCCGCATCACCGCGGCGTTCCCGCTGTATTATTCTGCAATTCTGTTCTCTTTTCTATCGAACCCCCTCCTCACCTCTTTTCTCTGTCTTTCTCTCTCTTTCTCTCTATCTTTTCCTTGTCCCTTCATCTCTCATGAAACGAGAGTGGCGGATTTATGGAGGCTGAGTAAGAGCGAAATAAAAGCAGACCTCTCTGCGCCGGCTATTCGGCCTCTCGTACTTCTCTAACGTTTATCGCGTGCATTTCGATCCCGTGAGAAATTGCGATTTGTTCAATTAGTGGCGAATAAAAAGTAAGATTTCTTTTTTTCGTGAGAGTGATAAGAAAATACTTAAAATGCAGTACCTCTTGACTGCTCCCTATGATTTTATCTCACACCATTACGGCGGCGTATGCTCGCTTCAACACGCGTCGTTGAAGAACGTTACAATATAAATCGTACAAACGCGCTTAACATAAGATCGACGGAGAATCGACTTCAACGGAAACGTGAAAACTTTATGTGAAAGTGGAAAGGGAATCACGAGGGAGTTTCGCGCGATCCTTCGCGCTGTGATTTGGAGTCGTTCTTGCGCAAGATAAAATGGCGATCGATATGTCCCGCTAGTAGAAGGATTTACGTTCGCGAGGCAAACCCATAAAATCGACACCCTTGCTGCAAGTATCTAACTCGGAATATTTAAACTCCTCGACGTCTTAGAATTATTTCGTACGTGTCTTCCATCTATTTATTCACTAATCGCACATTTATTTACGCACGATTCTTGTGTTTTCGATAACATTAAGATTATAGTTAAATTACTTAAACAAAAACAAATAAAACAAATGAGAGAGTTGTGTACCTGACTTATATTTATATTAAATCTTTATTAAATTCTCTTTTTGTGTGTGCGTCTGTGTGTGTGTGTCTGTGTGTATTTTGAGATAAAAATTCCATTATTGTCCTGTCGCTTCGATTATTGTCTGACGCAGAAAATATGTAGCGAGATAATCAAAACGTGCTGCTTTATTGGAGACCATATCGCAACGCCGACACGATCGTATCGTGCAGGTTGACAGAATGCGACCGCGACAGTTGATACGTACGACTTCATTAATATGGTAACGTCTGCGTGAAGGGTGTTCTGTCAGAAATCTTCGTGCAACTTTGAAATTTGATTAAGAGCAAGAACACGTCGTGTCGGTTCTACCAACGCACGTATTTCTCATACATATAATTTCAGAGAGAGAACAGATTACTCCTTCTCATCGCTTATATATTATATCAAATAAAGAACGAAAACACACATATCATCTTAACTACGAAGAAATAATCTTTTTTTTTTATATTAATATATTATAATAAATAACCCGGTGACATCTAACCAAATAATAATATTTTTTTATCCAAGATAATTTTATATATTTCTTTATAATTCAATGTGATATTTCTTTCTGTAAAAATACACGAAGCCATCATTTTTCTAGAAAACTCGACTTTTAAATATTACGAAAAAGTATTTTCTTTACTGTTATATATTTTTTCCGTTGTAAAGCTGCGCTTTTTTGTTTATTTATTGCGTTTTGTTTTCCATTAGGATTGCGGTTGCGCGATCGACTTTTAACGTACAGTTCTCCGCTTTTGTGTGTGTGTGTGTGTGTGTGTGTGTGCGCGAGCGCGCGTTTATGCGTGCGTGTGTATGTGTGTGTACACATATATATAACAAATAACGTTAGTACTTAACACTCCGTCGTTGTAAAAGAGATTTGTCAACTCACAATCGATACCTGTCGGTCGATTGTACATCGAGCGATTCCGTCACGGCTGAATTAATTATATCATCGATCACTCTGTATTCTTTTCTCTGGTGAGCACGAAGCGCTCATACATCATACTGCGTCACCGCTATGAAAAAGAACAGGATCCCGGGTCTGTGATGAAACATAGCATGCGCATGGCAGGCTGCGAAATCAATTTCTTTTTCTTGTTTTTTTCAGAATATGTCATAATATTGGATAATGGAAGTCTGGATTCTCGTCGACCACTGACAAAACGATAGTAAAGCCAAAACTTAAACGGCAATTTAGTTCGATCACAGAGAAAGAGAAAGAGAGAGAAAGAGAAAGAGAGAAATTTAATATTCAATATTTAACCATATATTTGTATTTTGTGTTCAGTAAAGAGAAAAGCTATTACTATTAAATCAAGAGAAATCTGTTTTTTATTGTCTCACATTTATTATCTATAGACACAATAAATCGTAGAGGGAGAAAAACGTTGTATCTCATTGTTTCAAACGATGTTTGAGAAATCATATTTTGATTGATTTATATATTTAACACACACAAAGCAGTAATAAAAAATTATAAGAGGAATGATACATTTACGAATTATTTGAGGGTGTTTGCAATTACGTAATTTGCAATTGCGTAATTTTTCACGCTGATATATCAGTATCAAGTAACGCGGAGAGCAAGTTCAACCTGCAACCTGCATAACAATTATACTGTGAGCAACATCAGAAGATTGGTCTGGAAACTCCTTGTAAAGTTTCGAACATCCAAGTTCGCTAATGATCGCGGAAGTATGGACGTGGTAAGTAATTAGGTGGTAGAGAGCTAAAAGATCGCGGATAATCACATGATTAATCATTACTTCTCGAAAAATAGTTTTTCACGCTTATTTCAAGAGTGACTTATATATCGCGCATATATTATCACAATTAAAGAGAGAGGAGACAGAGAAAGAGAAAGCGGAAAGCATTGGAATGGATATCGCGAAATAATGTTTCGAAAAAATTGATAAAAGTTCTTGCAACGTGATATCGCGCATGAATATATAAGATTCGCGAGTGCGTTTTAGTACTCACACAATGCATGAAATCTTCTCTCGCGAGGAAGCGCAATCTGGACAAAAAAAGAGGTAGTCATGGTATAATTCAAAAATTTTTCACCTTCACGAAAGATGATATCAGAGTCGGGAAGAAAATATATATATGTATAGACGAAATGGATAGATTCTGCATAATGTTTAAATTTCGAGAATTTGAATTTCGTACTTGCCTGCGATCAATATAAGACACTCGGAGATTCTCACATTCAGACAGATCGAAAGTCGCTTGTTAATGTTACGGAAGATAATAAAAGAGACAGTTCAATGAACAAAAAAAAGAAATTTTCTGCAAGAAGAGATCGTCCGCGAATTTGGGAACGTGATTATTCACCGGCGTTTCCGAGCGGCGGTGCACAGAGAGATCGATCCTACGAAATTTCCGCGATCCAGGAACAGCTGCAGCGCACATAGGGAATCACCACGGAGACTCGGAGTGGAACCGTCGGACCTGACTGACGGTTTACTCGGTGATTTATAACAAGCCCCGGCTACATGCGGCACATCGTGACGTGAAACGGCGAATCCTCACGTCGAATCTACGGACAAATTACTTTGTTTTGACGGCCGGCGGAAATCGCAGCTCTCGGTCGACATCGATATCGATGACTGGATCGGCTATTCACGTCTCTTCCGATTCACGCGACGCGTATACACGCGTTCTTCGGTCTGTCACGTTCTTCGTGCGAAACGAAAAAACTTGCAGAGTCCATCAACTCATCACGGAAATGTTCGAGTAATATCTTTTTTTTCTCAAAAATTGTATCAACTTCTTCATATTTTTGAAAATCACGTGCAAGTAAAAAATAGGAGAAAGGCTCTGTTCTGCGCGATAGTATCGAAGTTGTGTTACACGATAGTTTTTTCATTTTGTCTTATTAATCGCCGCGCGATCGTGTTACAATAATTCATGTAACGCGCAGGTGCGTTAATGCAGTTTCCGCTAAACCATTCTACGTTACTACGCACAAACACACATGGTCTGTTCGCATTATGTTCGCGCATCCTCGGCCGCGAAATTAACGGAAGCGAGAAACGGAATTCTCTCATGCTGCCGGAACCAGAAATTATCACGCATAATCGATCGAATATCGATACATGTAAATAATATAATAAATCGTTTCTTCAAAGTATCATGTGTGATTTGTTTTTTTTTTCTTATAATTAATGCTGTCCAATTTTCATATGACTTTGACTGCGAAGTGTTTTCATGTTATAATTCGCAATTTCTTATTGGAAATTTATTACTGGTGTAATCAAAGTAAATGTATTTTGGTCCCAGCGCAGTAATAAATTTCCGCAAGAGATTTGAAATACAAAATACATAAAATGTACAAAACAAATTGATATTTACTCCAAAATCTTCAAATCTAGAACAACAAAGCATTAAAAAAATTGTATTTAAATGTTATTGCAATTGTCAAACTTTAATTTATTACAAAGATATATTAAAGACATACTGCACGTGGTAGACTAAAAAAATACACAACCGTTTCTCAACGAAAGGGAATGTTCTCGGATGGGGAACGTTTCGAACAGCATTTCCATCCTGTCCTAGTATTTACGCACGATCGTTATCTTCCGTTACGTACACAAGTTTGTTTGCTCTCGGACGTATATTTGTCCGTCGTATTCAAAGCGAGGAAGTTTGAATTGCGCTGGTCAAGACTATCATGAGACTTCCGCGCGACATTCAGATAGCAAATAGCGCAGCCATAACAGCTCAAAGCGCGCAATCGTGTTCGCCGAGTTAACAAGCTTAAAACTATCGACGATGAGAGAGAGAGAGAGAGAAATCGTTTTAGTATACTACAAATCAGATGTCTTTGAATTATGGTTTTAGTTTTACGAACTAAGAACTTCTAAATTTTTTCAGGAGGAAAATTTAATGTGCCTGCTTGTTTCACATAAAATTAAATAACTTTAACTTTTCGCCATAAACTCCTTTATGTCGAAACTACTTCGTTACGAAACAAATTCACAATAATTTTTAAATAAATTTCACTTTGCTGCACGTAATTTCAATATGTTGTATATTTTATGTATTTTTGAAATGTGTCATACAGAAAACACACTGTACTGTACAATAAACATAGTCGTACTTTATACGGTTGGCGCGGTTCGTTTTTGAACTTTTATTTATATCGTTTTCTCGGTGAGAAATGTAAACTGAAAAAAATACTGCTAAAAACTTAAATCAATTTTACATACACAGAAATAAAATCGCAGAGATAAATAACAACAGTGAATAGAAATACAATAGTAAACTATTCAATCTATCACGACGCGTACACACACACACACACACAGAGGAAGATTACAAACATACATAAAACAAATGCACACGTATACAAATTTAAATATTTAAATGCATTAAAATTTTGTTAAAATTGCTTTTTAATGAATGTTTTGCGAGTAAATTTTTATTTTTTTTAACACAAATTTACGTGAAAACGTCTGTTAAAAGCCGTAATTACACTGCGAAAGTAATTACGTGGCTCCAGCCACGTGTCATCAGAGTAGATAACAATTCTCTTGCAGCTTCTCATGTATCTATCATACTCTATTCATGTCCTTAAAGCGAGGGTATTATAGTCCTTTCGTATCTCTCGCGTAAACAACTTCCGCTTCACTATTTAGCACTTACGTCATTAATAATGTCTTATTACCCAACAATATCGTCTTTACGCGACAACCATTAACTCCGATGCCTCACAGTTCAAGTTTCTTCTTTTTTGCGAATGTTCGTAACAATTGCTGCAAAGTTCGTAATTCGGTGCTTGAAAATTTACAACAAACGTAATTCATTTTCGTTGCTTGGAGAAGATGTGAAATTAATACGTACGGATAATAAAATTTCACACGTGTTTAGGACTTGTTCAACCACGAGGTCATGATCTTGGGAGCTAACATGGAACTTCCGATCGGGAACTTGAAATTTCGATTGCGATTCCATTTGTTCTTTCGAATGGCTGTCAGTGTTTTTCGCAATCGGTTTATCGCTGTTGAAGGATGACGAAATTCAAAGTAGCGTGTTTGTTCGACATCTTTTGCTTGAGACTTCGTTTCGATCGAAATCGATTTTTCATATTCTCGCGCGACTTCGAAAACTTTCCGATCGGATACTTTCGGACCGTTTTGAATATCAGTCGAACGCTCGCGACAGGACGATCGTTGCAAAACGCGCTCCTTCGGATCGGACGTCTTTTCTAATAGTTCCATGATGGCTCCCCGGTTGTATCAGTATCTAGCCGTGTTGTCGATAAATCGACCGTATCTCGCCGAGCGCCACGATCGGGGCAGCAACTCGCCCCAATAAATCGTTGTTACAGCTTGGTCGTGGATTGATTGTATCTTCTCGCCGTCCTGGTCACCATCATCTTTCTCCTCGTGATCGTCGTCCATCCGCATGATCGATTCCTTAAAGAGGAGATCGCGGAGCACGAGCGCAAGAAAGTACAGCATCTCCACAACGCTGATGAGACTGAAGCCGATGAAGACACCGCATATACCGCCGATATCGCCTGCCAAAAACCAAGTAACCATTTTTACGGCATCGCGCCTGGATATACTGTGCAGAGAAAGATAAGGACCCGGTAAAATCGTACGCGCGCTGTCTTTTACTAAAAAATGTATAAATAAGTGAGTGAGAGAGAGAGTGTGTGTGTGTGTATGTACACGCAGTAGTTATTAAAAAATTCCATTTTTGAGAACCCTTGAGGGCATCCTACAGAAAAAACGCGAATAAAAAATTTCTGTTACTACTCTGCTCTGCCCTCTTGAGGTGACTTTTTCATTCGCTTTGTACATCAACTGCAAAAGGAATTTCAGCATCGCTAGTTTGCGTGCCCGAGTGTAAACGACGGTTTTTTTTATATTAATTGTAATTTCCTTTGAAAATATATTCTTTTATCGCGCGCGCGTACCCAATTAACTACCATTTTTACATTTGTATTTTTACATGTCAATTGTATTGTACACAGACGCGTGCTGGCATTTTGCAAACAACGTCTAAACGCACTGACGTTGGAGATCCTTACCGAATCTCGAATTATTTTTCTCTCAAGAAGAAAAATGCTCTTCTCGCCGCGAATCGTAATTTCTTGTACTTACTCAAAAGTTCATACCAGTAAGAGGTCACGTCCTGCTTCAGTCTGATCGAGCCGTACTTCGAAAAGAACACATGTAACATACCCTCATTCGTAACGTTTTGATTCCACCTGCAATTTGTGCAATTTGCTAACGCTTCTCTCCTGACATTTCTTTGTTCAGAAATAACGACTTTGCGTCAAAATACATCGTATATATATTTACATCAGATCAGTTTTGAACAAGCCGGGAATGAGGTAACTTTTTGAACTTAGTATGTCGTAAGAAATGTCCTCACAAGCGGGATAACAATTCTGACAATGGAGAGCCCAGTCCGTATCTGGCATGGCTGCGTTATTCTCGTGAGGAAAGACTGTAAACCATTTGGCTGTGTGTCGCAGAGAAAATTTAAAATTAACACACATGCCATATATATCGCATTGATACAGAGTGATCTACATATGAGTATCTAATTGCAAGTAATTATTAAGTAATGTTTTATTATTAGCGTGAAGAAAAGAGAGCTTGCGAGATCTTTAAAAATGATCATCTATGTGGATAAATCGTATATCGATGTGTGTGTGACACTTACTTTTATATTTGGCCATACAGTCCAAATCCGCGTTCGTGCAAATACGCCATGCATCTAGAACACGTGACAAAAATGAACGATTGCTTCACGCGATCATACAACATTAAGTTAACAAATTAACAAATTTTCAAAACATAAAATACCGTACGACATGTCTGTCCCACGCACGCAATCACGTACAATACGTACTTGCACACGTGGTATTGATTAATGTGTGAAAAAAACGAAGAAAGAGGCCACGGGAAAAAACGGGTCCGGGCACGCCTCGCGCGCTATCGATGGCGCGCGAGAAAAAAAGAGCAATAAAGGGCGGGGTTTTAAAACGAAAGAACGCGGAGAAAAGAACTTGGCGGAGTGGCGACGCTTTCACTGTGCCGCTGCTCCTCTTTTTCGCCGGAGCTCCGGCCACGGTAAGTTAATCCTACAGAACGGGGGTGCATCGCGCGATCCGCTTTAATGCTTTAAGCCACCCGTGGTAAAGCCTCGTTAGAAAGCTCGCGAACGCGTATAGCTCGCAATGCGAGGAGAGCTCGACGTTCCTTTACAGATTGCCACCCACGCCTCTCGACTTCGTGATAGAAGAAAGAAATCGCCGAGATGTAAGGAGGAGCACGGCGGCCGATTCCCCTAGAGGAGAGGAGGGTGAAACCCGATTTATTTGACGAGATACGGTCCTTACCGTATTGCCCGTCTAAATCTTACTTCTAACCCGCGGTAATATTTCGAATTCATTAAAATAAATCGCGTTTTGCGCCGTTCTTTTTTTTTTATATATGCTTTCGATCGCTATCGTAAATCCATCACGAGATTAAAATTTAAATCGCTATTTACTTAAAAGATACAACCTTGTGTAATTTTTTTTCGTACTTTTCGAAATCTTCTTAATATCTTCGCGATTCTTTCGATCGTGTCGTCGATAGCAATCACAATCCGCACTGAGCAAATAATTCGAATGGAATATAACCGATGCATTCTTTTGTTTTTTTTTTTTTTTTTTTTTTTTTTTTTGATCGTTCTAAGTTTTCCCAACGGCACCGCTAAGTGAAAGGTGTGAAAGCTAAATTGGATAAGGGGAACTCTCGAAAAGAAAATAAAAAGTGTGAGCGCGGAGGAAGGCAACCCGATTTGCTCCGAAGATTGCCAGCAATATTACCGAATCGTCAATCCTGATAGACCATAGTGCAGTGCGAAGGAACGCCAATAAAAGTTGCGAATCGGGTCTCGCAAACGTGTTTACGACTTCGATGTGTATTACGCCTGTTCTATTAATATCGAAACCAGTTCATCTCGGAATGCGATATATATACGTACGTATATATTACATGCACTACATACAAACAGCGGGTGTTAACATTATTCTTACTAACATTCTTTTTCGCCACGACGTGGATAAAAGAACGGCCTGCACCCGCAGAGATTCATGACATCGTGAATTTTGCAGTCAACGATGCAGTCGCTGTAAGTGTAAGTCGTGCCAGCGTACGTTGCGCGTTGCTCCTCCGCAAATCTGCAGTTGCGTTTGCTCACGTGAAATCTTTCGATGATTTTAGTACTGTAAAATGACGCCGCTGTCACGTCAATGTACGTCTCGGCTTGGGGCAGCGCAAGCACTTCCGTGACACGGCCGCTGGTCACGTCCGGATAATCGTGAGGGTCGAACACAATCACCTGGAATAGCGCATTGATTTTGAGCAATTTTCTCTCTCGTTGTTATTTTAAATTAAAGTTGTGAAACTTAGGAAATTAAAAAATTCAAAATTACAATTATTTATTAATTGTATAATATCGAGAAATATACAAATAAGTAAAATTAAATTATCGAAACGATTGATTCGCTATTTATTTTAAATATATGCTTATCATATACGTTTTATTTTTATTTTTCTCTTATATTCATTTATATTTTCCGCTCAAATTAGTATTGCGTCACATCCGACGGATTCGTATAATTTAGACAAATTATCAATTTCCAATATGATATCAACGAATAATATTTCTTCAGACAATAGCGCGTCAACGCATCATTTTATTCGGAACGATTAAAGCAATAAACTGATGAAATAATTTTGCAAATTTCGCTGGCTGTGTCGTACAGTAGTATTTTTGCGCGATGCACACATTTGACGATCAAATAGATACTCGAAAATATCTGATTTCTTCCATGTATTTGGTTTCCAAAGTCGATCGTATTCGAGGAGATCGAAGAGAACGTCGTCGCGTTACATACGAACGATTACAGAAGTGAATGTAAATATAATTGATAATAAAATAACTCGCTACTACTAAAATAACTCATGTAATAAACATTGAGTGTTGACCTCGATTCAAGTTCATTCAAGAGCGCTCGACACAAATATAATTTTTTTACTGATAATACATACAATTTTCTAAGATGCGTGTTTCATTTCTCTCGAACGCGACTTCTTCATAAGTGCCATTACAACACTCAAAGTTGTAGCGCACACACACATTAAGACCGAAAATATAGCGGTCTGAAGGAAATGCGCGCGATTATATCGCGCCGCTAATGACTTTCGCGAGCTTTTTATCGGCGAGCACTATACGCGAATGAAGTACACAGGTGGTCTCTAATGGGGTGCGGGAAGCGTAGAAAAAGTTCAAGGTGTGATACGGCCACTGATTATCTTTATCGTCCCTTCATTGTTGAAATACATTTGAAGAACACGATAATTTTGTTGAAGTGCGTTGTACTACATAATTAAACACTTCTAGTGTATTTGTTTAAGTAGTATATAAAATTGTTTTAATATATATGTGCAATATATAACATAGAAGAAATGACATTAATAGCTATAATTAAATTGCGTATATAGAATAATAAACTTAGTGCAAATAATTAAGAAGTTAATCAATTAATTAGTCATTAGGAGCGCGGACACTTAAGTCACAAATGATAAATTAAGAGAAACGAAACTTCTTAATTATTTGTACTAAGTTTATTATTTGCAAGATATGAGAAACGTGTGTACGCGTAAATGTATATTTTACATTTTACTGTAAAAAACAAAAAAAAAGTCGAAGATTAACTCCACTTCGGTATATGATAAAACATAACGAGAATAAATCTTCATTTTGCTCAATTAGCCTCTTTTCATATTCAACACTTTATAGCGTAACAACTCGTTACGAGTCAAATGTGACTCGTTTCTCGCATAGGCGAGAATATTTCCGAGAAATTCTCACACGCGAGGTTTTTCAGAATTACATACGCTAAATCACTATTGTATACTAAAAGAATAAAATAGTTTTATCACATTTTTATGCGGTGTTTTTCTGTATATGAAATAAAATACAGTTTGAAGACTATATTATATTATGTACATAAATGTATTTCTAACACACTTCGGCGTAAGTTTCTTATTTGGAGAACAAACAAGAAAATTTGATAAACGATGTATTTGTACGATGAGATAAATGTTTCATATTTTGATTTTTAGCTCGAAAATAAAATCTCTCTTGCGAATATAAGAGAATACAGGCTTTGTCTCGTGCCACAAATGGCACTTAAAACCGCCACTTACCTTCCAACCTTTAACCGGCAATATCGGATAGAAGTAATCGTCCAATAATGGGTCCATGACAACTGTTAAACCGCGTTCGATTCCAAGATCGGATACATTATGTTCTTTTGAAGTCGGTTTCATCAACTCGGGTTTTATTCTGTCAACGGAGTGGTATAATTAATCGTTAGTAATTGTTTCGAGTACAGAGCCTTCTAATGGTTTGAACGTTATATATTTTCATGCGCCACATGTTTTAACATGCAAATAGAACGCGTTGCGTGTGTAAAAAAAGAAGAAACATTAAACGCAAATGTCAGTAGCCGTTATTTAGCGATATAATCAACAAACTGCTATCGATGAAACATTAAAGATGATTTTTTTCAAAGCGCTGTATATATCTTGCGTTACTAACTCCCATCTGTTGAAATTTAACACGCGTTCTACACTTTAAAATACAATGATAATAATAATAATATATCTATAGTCTAAATTTATATAATGTTTGTACACACAGCAGAGGAAACAGTTGTATATATGACAATAATAAATCAAATAACAGAACATCTTCGCGCATACATCAGAGAAATGTAGCTACGCTTGCTTGAAAGAGACGCCACTTGTGTTAAGTACATGCGAATAAGTACATAGTCGAATGAGCGGTTGAACCGTATTGTGTTTTCCGTAAATACGCGTTCCAAATACGCGCGAGAGAGAGATATGTATATACTCACACGGGAATGTCGTCGCTTTCGCGTAGATAATTAAAGGTGCAACAGAATCCATCCTGCGTCTTACGAAACTCGAAAAGCGTCGTGCAATTCCGCTCGGTCCCGTGGAGTTTGCACTTGAGAAGCATCGTTGCACATTGCGGCGATAACTGGAAAATTCAGGCGTGCGACACTCCAAATGCGATAATAAATTACCGTTAACTCGCCCGTTTGTGATAACATCGTTTCGATCCGCACGCGAAGTGTCGGGCAAACAACGTTTTAATTGCTCCTAGGGGGGAAAACCCCTCGCGCGTTTCGCGCAATTACACGTGTAAATAAAATAACGGCGCGATCGTCTGTATATAAGTGATTTCTATCTGTTGTGTGTCTGAACAAAGCCGAGTGAGGTTTGAAAATCAGACCAAACTGTTGCGTAAAAAAAAAATAAAAATATCTGTATGAAAAATCCGAAAAATCGCGCTTTTCTTTGAAATATAATTTACATCAAGAAATTGTAGTTTTTCCAAAACTTGCTCTATTGCTGCTTAGTATTAAACCCTCACAAATTTGGTTGTTGTCGTTGTGTGTTTATCACTACACATTAAAAAAAGACTACAGTAAGAAAATAAACCTAAACGAAACGCGACATCAAATCATTCGTCACACGTGACGTCGTCTATCCTTGCCATACATACATCTTTCATTATTTCGGTAATGTCGTACGGTCCCTTCAAGTAAGTCGTCAGAAGTACATCAATCTCGACATTTCGATCTTCATCCATGCTAAATTCGGAAGAATACATGTTGCCCAACTGCTTGACCAAATCGAGAATTTCCGCGACCGACTGGTCCGTGATGTTCGCGTTGAAGCTGTTTTCATGAACAAAGTTTTTACTATTACAAAGTCTATGTTTGCGTGTGCAAATGTAATAAGTGATATTTCCATAAGTAACACATTTGACACGAGCTCAATTGCTCAAACAAAATTAATTAATTCGCATTAATCAGTGAAGCGTGTGTTCGCGGGAGACCGTAATAAAAGATGTATCGGTCTACGATTAAGAAAAGTTTTGGGCGCAGAGCCCAACCGCGCGAAGAGTTTCAGTTCCGAATCAACGATTTCTACGCGGGGTTGGCGGCGGCTCCCGAAAGTTTGGGCGGGTCGAGGTAGCGTTGTGCGGAACGGCTGAATTTCGGGGATATTAACGCGCTCAATTAAATGAGCCGTAACCACCAATTCTAACGCTCTCCATCATGGCATCCGATGCATCGATCCACTTTCGTTATCAAGTGCGCGGCAGCGCCGAATTAACGATAATCCACGCGCCAATTGACTCGAGATCGGGTAAAAAGTGAAGTAAAAACCTGATGCGCGCGCGCGATCGATTAAGCATCTCCGACAATGCTATCCATGGTACGTTAACCAATAGCGAGGTAACTCGCGTGCGCCTTTGTCAACGCTTTTTATAGGAGCCGTGAGTTTCACGGCGGACCTACTTTTGCAACCATCATCACGAGCCATGGATTCGCGCTTATCGTATTTAGATGGGGCCTATATTATTTCAAACACTTCACTTGTTTCAAGTAATCGGACGCACTTATCGTTTTTACATCGTTGCGTCACGAATCTTTTTTTTTTTTAGATAATCATTACTGACTCTTCGGACTATTTGTTATTTGTTCTGACTGTTGGAAGATTAAAAGAGAATTTTCTTAATACCATTGGTTAAAACACACCTTTCGAGAATTTACATGTGAAAAAAACATTCGAAAATATCTGGACGCGAAGCAGCGTCGAAGAAAACAATGAATAAGACTAATAATAACGCATGATGTTGAAAAATATCGCTATTATTTGCATGTAAGCTCTTTTTATTACCGTCGTAAAAGTAATTCACGCGACCGACTTGCGTTGCGGATACGTATTTGCGATTCGCGTTTTGACGCTGGTAAACGGTGACCGTTTTAACACAACGCACGGAGAAAATTTACGGAATAATGCGTATTAACAGATACATTTGCGCTATATTCATACACGGTTCCCTACTCCGTGTACATTACCATTTTGTTGTTTTCGCTACTCGTGTAATATCGTGTATTATGTGTGTGTGTGTATGTAAAAGAGAATGTGCGCTATGTTTGCCATTCGTGAGTTTAGCTTGTGTTTATTTAATTCAAAATAGCTTACATGTTGTTCGCAAGTTCTGTTGCGGATTGCTTACTTATCCTGTTCACGGAACAGATGGCGATCGCTGAAAGTGATTATCGAAACGTCAATCCACAGTGAATAAAAACAATTGAAAGAAAAAAGAGAGAGAGAGAAAAAAAGAAAAGAAATTTGGAATATAAAAATTTTTACATTTGTATACATAAATATTATATGTTTTACATAAATATTATGTTTTTTTATTTTTTATTTTTTACTTAAATATTATATACATTTTATTTTTTTGAAGTTTCTTCACTAACAAGTGTTTAGTTTATGTTTATAAGGTTTCATGCGTAAATCTTGAAAAATATAGGTGAGTTTTCGTACCTGGAAAAGGTAAATCGGTCGTGCGATAACTGTCCGTGTCCATGGAAGTTAGTATGGGCGATGTGTAAAATTCTTGATAGGAGATGTAAACCATAAATATCAAACTACATATAGTTACGCAATGTATTGTGATCCATAACATTCTGAAAATATAATTCACGTGTGTCGATAAGTGAATAATTAAACGCAGATATGTAGTTTTAAAAGCGAGAAAATTGTGCGTGTGAAAAATGGAGGATTGCTTCTTGTAATTTAGACGCGTTGTTCGCTTTTGACACAAAAAGCGCTATTTGAAACAGCTAAAAAAACAGAATGTAATATTCTGTATTATGGAGTATCAAGTAAGCATATTACAGCAACACTTTGTTCTCATTCCGTATCGCGATGTGTCTACGTTTGTTACGAAATTTACGCGACGCTATCAACGTCACGCGTGTAACGCGTAACACATTAAATCAGTCATGTTGCGACGTAACTCGTGCATTTTGCAGAATATTATGGGTTAGTTTTTTTTTCGCCGCGTTGTTTTTTTTGGAGGAAGAGGAGGAGGAGAAGAGAAAACATCTCGCGCATTTTGTTTCGTTTCGGGAAACGTAATACGGGGGGGGGGGTTTATGATTTGTGCACGGACTGATTTGTGCGGTCCGCTATGAATCCAAGAATTTCTCCTACCCTATCTCGCGGCCGTTAATCTCGCGAGAAATGAGCATACGTTTCGTTAAATTGCATAACTTTAATCATACCTTATTCGCGCGCGAGCCGATGTATAATGTTACAACGCAGGAGTCCGCGCGTCGTCTCTCACGGCTAATCCCCACGTGTGGCTTGCATAAACCGCTTTTATCACTGTTTTGATAAAGGCCCGATAATCGTATTACGTGAACGAGGCTTTCGAGTGCGAGCTTACACCGCCAAATGGGCGAATAACATTCAAATAAATTCCGTTCCCGAGAAAAGTTTTTATCGTATAGAGAGAGAGAGAGAGAGAGAAAGAGAGAAAGGGAATTTGCGCGTTGTCTACTGGATACAGAAATAGAAATATTGGTCATTACATGTTTATTTAGTGTGATCTGAAAATAAAATAGATAGCAGAGAAGTAGTCCATATAAGAATATGTCATTAGAAGTTTAATGCGACATGTAACGTGCGTGCGTGTGTGTGACAAGATCGATCTGGTCCTTTTACCTTTCGAACCAAGTTTTCCGAGAATCGGCGAGATATTTGAAACTACTTAAACTGGAATATTGACAATATAATTTTAGATATTTCGCCATAACTCTGAAGCTCTGGAATTGCTCCGGCGTTCTCTGCTCCGATCGTTCTCTGGTCGATGCTTCCCATGCTCGCGTAATGGCATTATTGTTTCTAGATTTAATCTGAATTTTTTCATTCATCATGTAATTTCCATTATTAAATCGCACACAATTTGAAGTTATCTCACAATCTGATCTATAATATTTAATTAAAACTTCTTCGATTGTGTGACAATCGTGAATCAATTTTCAATCACTTCGGGTCTACGCACGGCCGATTGAAACGAAACGATCATCTCTGCAATATCTCCGCGCGCGCGTACACATCGGTAAACGAAAAAACATTTTTTTTTCCTCTCGCAAAACTACATGGTGTTACTGCGTACGCGCGGTTATAACCCGCGCATTCGGGCGACTATCTGGAATTACGACTGACGTCGTTTCAGAGCGGCGTCATAAAACACGCGTGCGGGACTGACACTTGTCTGCATGTGTGGGTTTGGTCCCCGCGCGCGTTGTGACGGAAGAGATCTAACAAGATCAGATCGCGTATCTGGCCTTCCGTTCAATTACTATTCCGCTACTTTTGTATCGAGTGAGCGATCGCGCTCGCTGTCACCGGATATAAAATTGCCTCGTTCGTCGCTTCCACGGCGATAACGTTGAATAGTTTATAAGTGTGTACGTACGCATTGCTATATATCACGCGGTCTAATCTTTGTGAAGGAAAGAAATAGAAATTGTTCAACAATTTCGCTTGTTTATGTAGATTGACGAGTTAATAGTTCTTTGGTGATGTACGTGTACGTGTATAAGAACACAATAACGTTTTGATGTTTGATACACATAAAATATAATGTCGATAATATCGGCGACGTGACGTCTTGGTACAAAACTAATAGATCAAAAGTTCTCAAAAAGCATGTCACGAGATAATAAACGGAGATAATAAACGTAGTGTTTTAAATTAAACGTATTGTAAACCTTAGAAGGTTTATACTTGTATAAAATAAAATAATATGTAAATAATATTAAGCAACAATCCTTTTCTCTTATTTTAACATTGCATTGCACAAGTAGGCTCACGACATTGATATGCAAACGCGAGCATCCTTTGGAGTGTTGCCGCTCGGTCTGTAACACGCTCGAGTGAAGGAAGAGAATTATTCATGACTGCGTGACGCGCATTGGTGACGTTACATCGCATCCGTCTCCCGGCGACGTTTTCGCGGACGGGTCGCGGCGGCCGCTTAAGTGTATTTTCGCTAATTAATGTCGAAATTAAATTAGAATTATGCGAGGAAATGGTCGCGCATAAACTGCTCAACAAGACGAAATGGAAATTGCATCAACGAAGGAGAATTTCTTCGCGCGGACGTCATCCACCTCCAGTTGAGTGAAACGGATGTACACACGTTCGCGAAAATGCACGCGAAGCATTGCTCAACTTTTCGATTAGTTTTTACATTTACTATAACTTGCGATTCTTCACTCCCCGGTTCTTCGTTTAATTAGAGAAAATGTTTTTCGCGAGGTTTATTACATATGGAAAAAAAACTGGTATGCGAGACAAATCTCGAGTATTAACGTATTAAAATCGTTGCTTTATATTTAGTTTTGATTTTTATTTTATTCGACTCTCAAAAGCACGCGTAAAGATACGATATTACTAATAGGCATCAATTAATAATGAGAACCAAATGGAAATTCTCTTTAATTAGTTAGATATCAGCTACATATTAATATACTTGTGAACCTTTGCGAATTGAAATTTTTATGCGATCACGCTTTTAACCTATGTACTCATGCCTCGCGGCGATTCGCTTTGACGGAAGAGTAATTTTATCATATATAAATTGAAAAAGGAAAATTATGCGAAATTTGCGCGCGCCTGTTCATCCGCGGCCTTTGTAACATTCAAAAGAAGAACTTGCATTATGCACTTCGCAGGATTCAGGATTTCGTAGGTCGTTAAATGAAAGAAAGAACCTTTGTGTACGGCAGTCTATTTTATTGTTTTGTACACTTTCTTATCTGCCCTTCTCAGCAGTTGGCCCATTTTGAAATGCTTTAATACACCGAACGATGCTGTGTTGCAGCGGGAGCGCGAGCGCGTGCTCTCGCGCGAGCGCGGGGATTCTATAATTCCATTTTCTTCTCGCACTAATACTGTTAAACGCATTGAAGAAACTTTTTGTACGAACGACTACTGCTAAAAAAGTACATGTTTTATTAAATACTAGTCAAGACTATAAAACATTGTGTGTTCTCTTTCTTTCTTTCTCTCGTAACTTAGTTACTTATATTATTGTCGTTTTATTATTATTATTATTTATTATTATTTTATATTTTTTAATAGAATAACTTTAAAACATATAAACATATACGAATTTTTTATTTTCCAAACATTCATAGAATATTTACTTTTAGACAGAGAAATGATGATCTTTCGACGCTCACAATTATGCAATTCAAATAAGATTTGAAAAAAGAGATTAGTATAAAATTACTAAAAGCAGAGATGTGTCGCGACATGATGTATTAAACACATGGCTGGTTACTCAAAAAGTAACTTTGCAACCTTTCTGAAACGTGTCGTACTGCACACACGGTACTATCGGAAAGAAGAAAGAAAGAAAAGGAAGGAAGGAAGGAAGGAAGGAAAGAAGGAAGCGAGCGCTTTGTCGACCGTAAATTGAACTGACGTCGCTTTCCTTCTTTTGCCGGACCCTTTAATCAAGCGCGTTTCCTGTTTTTAAGCCAACAAATTCTCCTCTCGGTCCTGTAATTAATGCATTAAAGAACGACCGAACCCCGTATTTACCACCACATGAGAATTTTTTTTTAAATAAAATTTTAATTTTTGCTCACCGAACACGGAACGATTCTCTTTTCTGCGCATGTAAAAGGAACTCATTTGATATATGTGACAAAATTTAATCGGTTTTGACGAAATACTTTAGTCCAATCATCAAACATTTCGTGATACTCAATTAATTTTTCATTATGTGTCTTTTCGAGAAGGAATCAAACAAGATATCAACAAAAAATAAAAATCTCTTTATCGGAGACGGAAAATTGTCGACGTTTACGATGAAAGATTCGATTTCTTTCTGAAAAACTTTGAAGCTGACAAACCGGATCTTTAAAACACGAGGAAAAACTCGGAGAACTTTTAATGTGTCTGATGTCAAAGTATCTAAAAAAGCTTTTAAAGTGTCTCGAGAAATCTCGGTTTTTACGAGCAGTATAATGTATTAACAGAAAGATCGATAGAACTCTTGGAAATTATAATACATTTCGATGTAACGCGCAATCGGTATTGAATTAACAAGCGCTTGTGCGCGATCAATGATAAATCGGGAAGAAATTGATTGAAGTTCGGAAGAATAAAGAACAAAATCGTAGTGATTTGCATCAGTTGCGAGTTTCAAATTCTAGACAAACAGAAAGCTCTATTTGTGTCAATGGGAGGGTGATGGGAAAGAGGAAGCGAGAAAGAGAATCAGAGGTTATACACACTGTCGCAGATTCAATTATGTTGCGAGATATGACGGGCGAAGTAATCAGGAAGGTGGATATTGCGGCGCACAATTCAACCGAGCGCTACGATTGTTGGAGTTTTCCACGTGCGAAACGTGCGCGGATCACAAGTGCCCTCTCATCGCGTCGAATGGGGTTCGGCCTGGCAGAAACCTCGAACCTACATCTCGAAAGTAATTTCGTTGGTCCGACACGTTTCTCCTCGGTGGTGTTTAAATATACGAAAATCAGAAAGATCAAACGTGCCACTGTGATCGACTAACGATACGCCGTGCGTTTCGTATAAAAAAAAAAAACTAATAAATAAAGCTAAAACCGAGCCGTCGAAAAACGCAATGTTACACCGACAAACAAAATAAATTGAACGAACGACAAACGAAAGCAAAGAACAACAAAAGGGCCGGCGATGTGCAAAAGCGCGATTGGCAAAGAAAACGTTTGCTTCGGGATGTAGGAACGCGACATAAATAAAAATTGCCGCATTTTAGAAAAAGTGCAAAGTAGATAGCCAGTTAAATTAGTTTGAGAAATCGGCTTTTGTTAATCCGCTTTAGTTTCTGCCAACCGTTCGCAACATTTTTATTGACGCGGTTTTGAATCGACCGCTAATTCACTTTCTGGAAAATACCCTGACATAGCAACGGAACCGCGTTAAATCGCACTCGGAATTATCAATGCGGGTTTCAAGGGGATATAATGGTGGCTCATACTGGACGTAATCCAGTTACATGGTAATTGCGGATCGACAATTCCGGCGTAACATTCGAAAAAAAAAAAATAGAAAAATATCAAAGACGTATACACGCGCGTATCGGTGCTGCGGCAAAAATTGTATGAATGTATTTATTTTTAATATGTTTTTTTAGGACATTAACAAAGAACAAAAAGTGTAAAATAACAATTTCGAAATACAAGTCAGCTGGTTTTACGATTAATTTTGAAGCGCGATTCGCGACGTATTTAGAACAGGACATTTTTCAGCGGAAAGAGCGACGACTGAAGAAAGTTATGTCTCGTGAATTGCCGCGGGCTCCGTCGCCGAAATGGCTAGGAAATTTCATTCGACTTCGGCTGCGAGCAAATAACGGCGAATTACGGCCTTTCCCTTTTGACGATGAAGCACACAATATGCCAGACTGTTTCTGCAAAACGTGCCGTGGTCGAAAATGGCTGACACACAAACGTCAAAGCTCAGAACAACGTCAAACGATCGAGGCAATTTTAATAATCGATAGTTCATATGCAACGATGGATTGCGAATAATTAAAAAAAAAAAAGTTTGTTGTAATGGAAAAACAACAGTTTTTGTAAGTTTTTTTGTAAATAAGTCAGAAGTAGGGAAAAGAATCAAGCATGTGAAAAATTCTTCTTGTCTGATTTTTTCTTGTCTGAGCATCAATCCAACGCACTCTTGTGTGTGTGTGTGTGCTTGACGCTAGATTATATCCGTTATTTATTTTGTTGACGATCTCCCTAATAATTTCAGTTTCCACAGTGTAGCGTAACAGTATATTCGGATAAGATGAGCGAGGTAATTATTACAGAGAAACCGATAATATCATAACGCGAACAACACATCGGAATTTGATACGCCTTATATACCAAAGAGGAGCACGTGAAAATTCGCGAAACATCACGTCATAAAAAGCTTACTAATTATAGACATTGAAAATTTTGAGTAATAATTAATTTTAACACTTTCAAGAGTGTTAAATATATAAATATATTCTTTCCGCGCAAAAATTACATATGCAAAAGTGTTCTTTCTCACTTGTTCGAACAAACGTTCTCTGACCACGAGTCGATTAAAATCTGGAAAAGTTCCAAGATTATCATGTCGTTGTCACTTACAAATTATCATCGACTGTCTCTTTTACAACGTTCTAAACAATTTATTTCTATAGAATTTACAGCGTTCTAATTCTAAACAAATTCATTTCAGGTTCGCTCGTGCACGCGATTCAGCGGCAAAGCTTCAATTTCAATTTTCTGCAGGAAAGCATGCTGAGGAATTGCGGAGTGAGATATATATATATATATATATATATATGCACGGGATGAAGAGGTCCTCGCGGTGGTGTAGGTTGGAAGACGGTGAGGAAGGACAGGAGGGAGCGAATCAAAGGAGGATTGGAAATCCTTTCGCACCGCGAAAGCTCAATCGGCGTAAAACGAACCACAAGCTAGCTATTTTACCCATTGTTAACGCGTCCTGTCGCCACTCGACGCGAGACTCTTCGACCAATTCTCCGAGACGTTTCCGACCTTACGTGAAGCTTACCGCTTTCTCAGAATCATACGACGCCGTCCGCGGATTATTTTCTCACGGAGGATTTCTCTCTCTTGCGCGGCAGCTTAATTTTAAACCTTGACGAAGACCCCGATTTGTTTAATGTTTCAGCAAAAAGACGTTTCCTCTTTCCGCAACATAATGTAAAAGAATCCTTCTATATTTAACGAAAAGTTAATAAAATTCTCTCTGTTAAATTTATTTGTATGATATTAGATCGTCGTTTATCTTGTTATTTAAACGGGAGTCGACTTCTCATCGCGTGTACGAGCAAAACTGACAGACGGAACATTTCGATGAATTATTACACGTGCGCAAAAGCGATGCGTTTTTTTTTTTTTTTTTTTAATTAATTTATTTATTAAGATTTTGATATACGCGTCTACTTAGATTTACAAAAAAAAAACTCCAACTGAAATGGAGCAACGTCTTTATAAGAAAACCAAGGCACAAGAAACACAGTAGAATATGCACCTTCTTTAATAAGATTATGCAAATTTGGCTTATACAACTCTTCAGTCAAAATATTGCCTCGAATATTTTTTTCCTCTCCCGACGTGATTAAGATTTAAAGGAAAAACTAAAAATATTTTTTCTCAACAGAGATTATACACGATTTGTTATACTTTTGAGGAAAACAAATTATTTTCATATAATTTAACTTTGTGCACAAATATTTTAACGCACGAGCGACGAAACGACCGTTCGAAGCGGATTGGCTGTATTTTTGTTGTTCGAATTATTTATAATTTCTGCAAATATGGATTTTAAAACCAATGGACAGCACCAATGACGTTTAGATATATTTTAACAATTGGAATTTCGAGTTGCTTTATTTATTATATTATTATTATACGACTCGCGACTGGTAATCGTTTTCATTAATACAAATTAAAATAAAATCGATCGATTGAGACGGTGTAGCATTTTTTTCAGAGCGAGAAAGCTGCTGTGGAAAAATCGGCGATGAGATCTGCCGTCTATAGAAACTTGCTAACAAGAAATCAATATTTGTCATTAATCAAATCCCTCTCTATACACAAACGTATACACCAACTTATCCGCGCGATTCATAGAGGAGTGTGTTCGGTAGTAGCTAACACTTCTCTCGACTAGAGTGATCCCTTGCTACAATTCTGTATCGTCCGGGCATGTAGTATGCGCCATGTTCGAGAACGATATATCTCGTCGTTGCTTTACAACGTGCCGAACCAAAATTCTCCGCGTGTGTGTTACACACGCGAAATTGTACCGCGTCCGAGGCATAAAAGTGCAACTCTCATAAGGCAACGTCGGAGGGCTGTGCGCGATATAAAATTTCTTTCCGGCAGCAATTCTGCCGGTTGCTGCAACGAAATCGTATATCGCGTATTGGAACTTGTATACGAGTAACGACGCGTCGTCATTAATCCTCGCATTGGCGCGTGCCGCGCATTTCGTCCGTCCGGTTGAATCGACGGTTTTTTTTCTTGTGCATCTTCCTGTGTGTAAACATTCTTTATCGCCGTTTCGACTGGTTCGTCGAAATGATCGGAAACTCGGACAAAAAAGTCTGGAGTGGAAGCAAACTTGCCCTTGTATAATGTCACCCTCTCGTGGATTTTTATGATCGAGCGCGTCGACTATTCTCTGAATTTCTATTCCGTTCCTTATTTTCCTTGTATCTCGCGAAATAACTACGTTACCTGAAAGTCGAAACTATCACGTCGACAATGTCCAAAGCAAAGAAAAAGCGAAAGAGAGAAAATGAAAGAGTCTCACTCTTTCTCTCGGAACCGAAGAGGCAATCGGAGATGAAAGAAGAGAAAGGAAACATCGTCGAGGTGCAAGACGCGCGCGGCTTCTGTGACGTCGGGAAAACTCAATTTTCCGTATGCAACCTATAGATTCCCATCGCAAACAAGGTTAGTCTTGTACGAAACATGTTCTCTCGCACTCATATATCCGGCCTCATACACACACATATACGCAAATATATAGACATGATAAGAAAAAAAACTTCCACGTTAAAGCATAAGATAACACAATTTTTGTATGTATTCTGTCATTTTTGTCCGACACATGTAAGTGAAATTTACAAAAACAAGAAAGAATATATAAGAGAAGAAAACATATCTCTCTATATGATAACTCTGGTACGCCGCATCTATCGAAAACTTTACTTTCTATCAATTATTATTTATGTTAAAAAATGTTTCTCAAGTTTCTGTGCTTATGCCTATGTAATAGTATCAGTGGTCAGTTATCGTAAAATAGTCTTATGTTTCTTTCGGGTTATTGCACCCGCGCAATATCGTCATTTTTTTTGGTGCGCGTAGTACGAAGCGAACTGTGTGCAGCGAACGAGCGTTCTTATACGTGCGTGCTCAGAAGTTAATTTGCGCCTTCAATCATTTATATCTCGCGATATACTTAGTTCTATTCTTTTATGCTTTTATCGATCGATACTGTATGAGAAAGAAAAGAAGCTTACATATACGTATACATGTATCTTTTAGCTTATGCGAGTCTTCTTAAAATAAAACCTGTGCACACACTACGTGTCGTCGTTCTTAACACTTGCCAATATCAAAAATTTATATTGTCAAAGACAAATAAATTATACAAGAACTTTTAACATATTTTATTACAAAAAAGAAATAGAAATACGAAGTGTTTCTTCTCTATATTCAAAAAACTCTTGCATTTTTACACCCCATGGGAGTAAATTATACGACCACTCATGCGACTTATTGAAACAATTTTTTTTAATAAGATTGAATTGATTTGTAAGATAAGATAAAATCTTATCTTACAAATAAGATTTAGATCTATGATAAAAGTAGCATAGCTCGTGTGCTCTCTCACACACACACACGCACACACATACAAACACATACAAAACAGCAGCTGCATTCTGAGAAACAGGATAATGCGGTGAGAAGATTCCGCGGTGAGTGTCGATGTTAACGGAGAACAAATCACCAGAGCGCAGCGATACGATCGAAATGTGTCATCGTGTACGTGCGCCGACGTCATAAATCCCACCCGAGAGGTTAACGACCGACAATGAGAACACACAGATACGAACTCGCGAAAGGTATTCATCCTCATCCGATTGATCCTCGAGAATAGCTCGGACCCAACGAATCGAGCGACGATGGCATTCGAGAATAGCGAGTACCTAACTACGTTAAAATCGACCTAATCAAAAATCCATATAGCGCTCGATTGTAATTATCGAGTATAAAACGCTTGCGTTAATTATCACTTCTTATATATTCAGTGATAAAAACCGATAACGCGCGCATACATGGTGACAACGATGATTTTGCGCTTATATTGGTATTATCTTATAACAATCAAAACCATTATCGATGACATATCTAGCGCTCACTGCGCTCAATAAACGTCACTAATTTTCCAATTCCCGCATGATCAATTCCTCATCTCGTTCGTTCTATTCGAACCGGATATTGCTCGGATTATCCAGTCGAGCGACTAATCAGACACATCATCGGCGCTTGTCTTCGGCGATGGGAATCGTTGATGTTTTCAATAGAAATAGGGAGAGGGGATATCCCATTGTCGTTTCTTCGAGAAACAGAAATTGAGTTCGAAAGTAAGAGAAAAGCACGGAGAGAAAGAGAGAGGAGAGCGAGGGATAAAAGAGGATAAGAGGAAGAACACGGAGAGTTTTAAGAGTTTACGAAAGAGAGAGAAGAAGAGAAAAAGAGGAAGTCAGGAATTATGAAATGCGAAAGGGGATTACGAAAGACGAGGAAAGAGGGATATGTGTGTGTCGTTATAAAGAGAAAGAGAAAAGAGAAAATGTTTATTATTCCTTTCTAGGATAAACTTCTTTTCCGCGCGTACTTAATGAAAGTACGAGAGATAACAAGTCAGATAGAGAATAATATTGTGAATCGCGACCAGAGAGAATCTCAAGTTTCAAGAGATTATAAAAATTAGCAGTGATATATAAATCAACGACGCAATGCGAAAGAAATTAGACAAATGGAAAACACACACAGGAGGGATACGTTTTGCTGTTGTTGTCAGATATTTTCATCTAATTTATTTCGATATTGATAAAATATTACGCGGGCCGAAAGAAAGACGGCACATACATAGCCACGATAATTTTTCTCGCGTTATGAGAATCAAATTCTTTCGGCGAACAATAAAAAGTTCAAACTACTTAAATGAATGAAAAAGTTACAAGTGGGAGAAAGAGAGAGAGGTCGAAGAGGGAAAAAGGAGAAGAAAGTAAGAGAGAGGCGGACAGTCAGGTGTAAAAAAGCTGTCACAGCGGCTTTATTGGAAAACGCAAAGAGATATATATTCGGTGCAATTATATCCCGACTGTTTCTTTCATACCGTTCTTATCTTTACTCTTCGTGTTACCACCCCACAACCAACCACGACTTGCTTTTCTTTTCTCCATCCCGTCCGAAAACTCCTTGCTTCTTAATCCGTTTTGCAAACATTCGCGCGTGCCGACCCTTCGTGTCTCCCACGTGCGTACTCATCTCCGACGTTTCTCCGGCAAACGACCCGACGGGTGCTAAAACAAAAAAAAAAAAAAACTCCAAGGGTGAAGAAAGGATCTGAGAACGTAAAAGCGACCGATGTCACCCTCGGAGGCGAGACAGACGCATTAAGTATTACGTGATGTAGAGTGCGTTTGTGACAAGGTTTTCGCAGGAGGATATTCCGTGAGATTAAATTCCGGCGTTATAAGAGACGACTAAGTATAAAATAATAAATAACAAGATTGTTATTTAAACGTAAAAATGTATTATTGTAAATGTAATAACGTAGAATTACGATGTAATTATATTTAACATTGTTATATGTGCACAAGCCGGTTTTCATTTCTTTGCGCTTTTTAATTAGCGACACGCTCGGATGAGGCACACGCTCGTAAAATCACAAAGTCGAAATTTAAATTTTTCATTGACGACTCGATCTGTTGAAAGGATCGCGACGCGATAATCTTATATATTATATTATTTTATATTATATACATATATAGAGAAAAAGGGAGAGAGAAAGGGAAGTCGTAGTAGTTTGCGCGATTCATTACGCAGACATGCGAAGTGCTGTTTACGCCACCCGCGGGGTACAATCGGATTTATCACCGCTCCTCGTAAACAGCCCATCAACTTCTTGCTTCTTCGCGCGCAGATATCCGGCGCAGTGCGCCGCGCGTCCGTCGTCGCGACGACGACGTAGCGGTTTTATCGTCGCAAAACGCGCGACGAGCCATCGCTTTCTCGCGCCAATTACGTCACGTCGCCAGAGGGAAAACTTTGATCCTATTTTATCCCCGGTATCGTTGAGCGATGGAGCATTAATAACGTAAATGCAGATTTATGAACTCGCAAAAAAAATAATACTTATATATTAATATCGATTGGTTTTTAAATAATCGCTGCGTGTCGCGAGCGAACTGATCAAGTCCGAAATTTTCACACTTGTAAATTGTGTATCGCGATAACGTACGCGCAGCGCGCGCCGTGAAATCACTTTCTTTCAACAAATAAAATATATATCGACAATATGTATAAATATATATAACATCCCAGTTTTAACACAATTTATTCTCTTCAGCGGCTGCTTATGACACATCGTATATTGTCGCTGTGTGTAATTACATGTTACAATATAGTAGAGAACATTACATGTGTGTAAAGCCGCTAGTTGAATTTCAACGCAATAAGCTACAGCGCTTCATCAGCAAGATTAATGTGGATAATTATGACAAAGAGAGGTTAATGACCGTGCAGTATTTCTTAATAACAAAATTGATAATTATTAATTTATGTTAAATTTCTCTTTCTCCCTCATTCTGTCATTCTCATAAAAGATTTAGATTTTATGGTAATTACATGTAAAATATATAGATATTAACTATAATAATTAAATATATTACGACAAAATTAAATCTTGACTAAAATAATTACTGAAACAATTTAAAAACGAAGTGTATTATTACGTTAAAAAGATATATTATTAACGTATAACATATAAATATATATATTAATTAATAATATATATATATTATAAAATATATTATTTTAAAAAAATATATTATAAAATATATTATATATATTTATAACACACTTATGAAACAACATGTACGTGTTTTGATCCTAGATTTGGGTCCTTTTTAGCGCGTATTTTTATAACAATATAAATATAAATAAAGTTAGGTACATATATATAGCTTTCAGAGTTCTAGTCTATGCAAATATAAATAGCTTTCAATAATAAAAACGTAAAAACGCACGTAAATGCTTGTTTGAAGTTTCGCGTGCATTAGAAACTAATGCGCGCGTATTTGTTTAAGCCGTTTGACGGCTTCTCATCTTGCGCCGCGGCGCAACTACCGCACTGCATTTACGGCCGATTATCGATCATCATCGGCAGAGGCGGCCGCGAGTATAGATTAATTTCAAACTCGAATCAATTATACCTACCCTATACGGTAGTGACGGCGGCGGAGGCAGGCCAACCGTGCGAGCGGTACGCCGAATCTAATTAGTAATGCCGATTTAGCAAACCCTAATTGCGCGCCAACATATCACCCGCAATTTATGCGACGACCGTGTTATGAATCACCACGCCTAGGCGGCCGTGTTTTCGAGCCGCCGTGTATACATATACCCGCGGCGATTTGATATTAATTTCCATACTTATTATGCGATCATTGTTTGTGTAACACGCGACGACCCGCACGCGCGTCCTCTGTCATTATCGCGAATGCAGGAATCCTTTCCCCCGGACATTGAGAGATGCTTCTCTGTCTCTCTCTCTCTCTCTCTCTTTCTCCTCCGCAACGCGCAATTAATGTCACGACATTATTAACACAGTAAATGGCCGATGAGATCTTTTTGTGGCATTTAGCCATTAATTGTGCGGAATGTGCGCGCTTCATGTATGTGCATAGTCATCGCTATAGTTGCAACACGTCTTACGGTGTCCGTCATGTTGTTCGATCAATAATGAACTCTCGCGCAGAGAGAAATATTCTGTCTTTATCTAAACCACAACTATTTTTGTTCGCAAAAGAGTTGCCAGCTAATTTTATTTAAAAATAAATAAATAAATAAATAATGATTACATCTTATTACTCTGAAAGAGCGCGTCATGTTGCAATAATAATAATTTATATCTTTTTTATAAATATAATTTGGAAACGGATGAGATAATAAACACTGTGTCGCAAAAAACGACTACTGCGGAGACTCGCCCATTATCAGTGTCATCGAATTTACGCAAATTAAGAGCGATATCGCGTTTCGCTCGCGACATTTGAAAAACATATCGCGCGTTATCGTGACGCGCCACGCGAGTTTTCGCAAAATCGCACGACAATGCATTTGTTATACGCATCTCGACATTTAAACATTTGATTTTGCACGCGACGACAGACAAATCCGGAATATCGCAGACATATCCGGAATCGGGTTCTTCGCCGCGAATATACATGGGTGATCGATATACACATCCTGGCAACGTCGATGACATTGCTAATAAACACAACACGCAAATCACCCAAGCCCACGATGATTATTAATTATTGTTTGAGTGTTAATTATGCGACACCGCCACTTTCCGACGTATCCGAACGTCCTCCGGGATAATTAATGATATTAGTATCGGGAATGCTTGTTGCTAATTGGTTATATTAATTAAGCCTGAACGTGTAACGCGCGCATAATCTACGGAATCGCATCTACTCTGTTCTTTTGACGTTTAACCACGCGTGTAACTTTTCTTTGCGTGTGTAAAGTGTGAAATTAAAAATTTTCGTGCCACTCCATATTTGTTCTTTTTTTTTTTAAGTTATTTCCTCGCAGCTTCTTCTACTTGCGATAATGTAAATTTAAATTTTCTTCGCCACTTGATCGTCTACGATTTCACACACTTCGTCAAATTTAACACGGGCGTAACGCATTTACACAGTTCTCTCTTTCTCTCTCTCTTCCCGGAATTATTATTCACTACCATTATGTAATGATAAGTAATATTCCACATACGCACGCACAAAGGATAAAGTCCCGGCGTTAACAATAATGCTCTTACATGACATCAAAACGATATCATGAAAGCATTAATTCTCACTGTTATGTCACTGTTATGTCGGCCCATTGACGCGTCAGAATTGTATGCAAATGTTACAATAATACCTCGCTTTTCGCGCGATTCTAAAACTCATTAACCATGCATATGTCAACTATATGCCTACGCATCGACTTGAACAATCGTCGAATAACGCCAACGTTTGTGTTTTGTTGAATAACAAATTATTCATCGGATAATATAGGAAATTCCGCCGCGAAGAATCGACGTAAACTATAAACCAATTAGATCGCAAAAAGAGCAACACGTGTGTGTGTATGTGTGTGCGTGCTCTACTTTAACGTAAAGGCAAAAGAGAAAACTTTTCGAAGTTTTGCAGGTGGAGTGTAAGAAACTCGCACTAAACTCGTTTGCCGCGAGGGTTCGTAAAAAACATCCCCGCAAATATATACGCTCTATTCTGTGTTTAAATTTAAGAAAAATTAAGTAAAAACAAAAAAATATCAAGCCTTGCTACTTCTCAGCAAGAGTTTTCGCGAACCGGTTTTCTATCGGTTCTCACTGCCTTTCCGTGCTATCATAATTTCATATAATCGGAAAGTTTGACAACGATGAGAAAGGAAACTTGCAGCGATCCAATTTGCCACCATCGAGTCTCGAATGTTCGTGCGGAAACGTCGCTCGAACCCGAGATACCGCGCCGAGTGTTCCTCCCGCTCTTCCCTCGATCGGAATATTTGTCTGTTCGAACATTTCATCGGGAATCTATGATAATTTCAGTTCTTGTTCTTCGGTCCTTTTCGCAGAGATAGTAATCCTAAGTAATGTTACACACACATATATATGTAGCAACTGCGAAACGATGTGCGATGTCGTCACTCTGGACCGAGTCTGTTTCAAACACGAGTAAACGATGTTTTCTCGCTACTTTACTCCTCATGTTACGTGAGAAATTAAAATACGTCCGATCGCGCATTAAAAATCTTTTTTTTTTTTTTTTTTTTTTTTTTTTTTGACGGTGAGAAATGACTTCACAATTTCTTTGGTCTCTAAATTACATTAGAAATGTGACGCGTGCGCGCACACACACGCACGCACACGTATACAGAACGGCTTTAATATCTCGGTTGAATTTCTTCCAGGCTATCACGAAGGAAGTTCGTTTCAAACGTTACTCCGGGGAGACATTCGCCGTCGCTTGTCGGTATTGCCCGAGCGACGAAAAGAAATAAAAATTATCGTCATCATGTGTGAATACCGTCGGCAGAATGGCCTGTCATGCGAGCACTCCGTCTTCTCGCATTATTATTTCCTTTACCATGCCGCGGGATGACTTTTATAGAGTCTATCTTTTCATAACACTTTGTTTCCCGTATATAAAACGCGATTTCCTTGTTGCTCGATCGTTTTTCCTATCGTTTCGTATAGTTTTTCCTATCGCTTTCTCAGGTTTATGACTCCTAAAATCGTTTCAACGATGTCAAGCTTTTAAGGTCGAATTTTCCTTCATTTCTCTTCCCGGAAAATATATTGTTTGCGTAAATTAATTCTAATTTTAATATCTCGTCACATCTTTTACGTAGACGATCTCTTTTAAAATAAACTTTTAAGTGATAAACTTTGTAAAAGAACTTTTTTTAAAGTCTTTTTTAATAAAAAATTTCTTTCGTTCTTTTTGACAAGGTCAGAAAAACAAGAAACACTTTCAATCAGCATTTAAACGTCTGACCCGAGCTCGCGTGTCTTTTTCTCGTCAAAAACTTAGCTCATAAACTGCAACGCGATTAACTGCGCGCTGCAAACGCAACCGGGACGTCTTGTTTCAAAGATGACGCGGGAAAACGCGCGAAACAACGGCGATCTTCCTGTTACACAGCTGAACGTATTTCAGCTGAACGCTCAGCGCTTTAACGCCAGAACAAACGGCCGACGTCCACGGGCAGACGCATCTTCTCTACAACTTGGTAATTGGCTTGCAGTGCGGGACATTCAACTCGTGAATTTCCCAGGTAAAACCGACGCAGTGACGTATGTGCGATATTTGAACCGGAAATGGTTTCGGTAAAATGTTTGTGTCGGCAGATATATACAATACCTATATTATATAATTAATAGCTTGATTTTTAACGTTAATTATTTACGTTAATTATTTTCAGAAAACATTTTTTTTTCAGAAAGCTATTATAATTGAAATAAAAAAAATTAAACTATTAAAAAACTGAAGCTGTTAATCTTCTATTGAGAAAGACGTCATGGTGTTTCCTCGCGTTTGAGACATCGACTGGAAAAGCATCTTCGCTTGTAGATTTTTTACACAAAATTTGTAGAGCAGTTCCGAGTCGTAGAAGCGTTCGATGTCGTCGATGTCGCAATAACGCGCGGCCTCGTTTCTCGTCAGTAGTAGAGAATTCCACGGCGCCCATTCGAGCTCTCGTCGGAAACGTATCAGCTTCAGATCGTCAAGATTGTCGCATTCGGAGATGCCGGATTTGCCATGCCAGATCTCGTTCACCAAACGACAAATCACCTTGATTCCGGTGACAAAGGCCAAACTACTGTAACAGCCTAACTTGGCTTCGTCTTGTCTAATTTCCAATAGCATCTTTTCGTAAGGTTCGTACACGACACGAGGATCCCGTCGGATTCGCACGGATATGCAGTAGAGACAAGAGGACGATCGCAGTCGTCGTTCGCGCGGAAACTTTTCCAGTGGTAAAAGTCTACCGCAAGTCCGACAGAGTCGCGTGATACTAGTGTCCGACCAACCGAATCGATACACGTCCTCTTCAAGGTCGCCTAAAAAAAAAGACAAATAATTAATTAATCTTGAATTTTTATAAATATTTAAATATCGACTTATAAACTTTACTATTTAATATTTACTTCATTATTTTAATATTTAATACATTTAATTAGTGCATTGTTTTTATAAATCTCTATTATTGCATTTTTTTATAAATCATTAAAAGTTGTACACAAACAATACACAATAAATCACGAAGTTATTGGAAGACATGCAAAGTCCGATTTACAGACCTTGTAGAGCGTTGCGCGCCAGTTTGAGGAAACTCAGTCTAAGTCGATTCCTGAGCCAGATGAGTCTGCTCGTGTCGATATCGCACATCAAGAGATTCAGTTCCTGATCGATCAAATAAATGAGCTCTTGCGACTGGTCGCATGTGTGCATATCGGCGATGCGTTTCAGGCTGTGCAATAGATTCATCCGTTCCAGAACGGGCAGATCCTCGTCGGCCAGCGAGGTGTACATGTCTCGGTACTGTCGAGCTCGTTGTACACGCAGAGTGTCCATCTGGATCGGTCGACCACGACTATCCTGCCAAACAACCGATCTGGATAACTCGTCCAGGAATCTGCATCGCTTTCGTTCTCTGCACTTGAAACGAATGGCGTTTTTCATGGCGCTTATCGTACGCAACAGTTTGACCTCCTTTGACAGGATCACGCCACAAGCGGCGATTCTCGAAGTTTCGAGAGGCATGCGACTCGTCCGCTCGGTCTCGAGAATTCGCCAGCGATCGAGAAGATTGTAAAGCGACTGGAAATCCGAATTGGTCTGCGGCAAGCAGCGATTCACTATTACGAAGTCGGTATTGCTGTAAAGGGACAGTGCCTGTGACTGTCTCGCGCGCTCGCTCACATTCGTCGCATCGTATTCAGAGACGTTATTCCCTTCGAGAACGTTTGTTCCGGCCTCTGTTCTGGCTCTATGTGCTCTGCAACGCGAATTACTGTTATGTAGCTAATTGTATACCGGGCCTCAGTTTTAGATGAAATTTGATATTACAATGATATTAAATTGATAGATATAATATGTATTTTTGTTTCTTTTGCTAAAACAATTTACTAAAAATTATTTGTTAAAAGAAAGTGTAATATAGAAATTTCAGTTATTATTATTGAAAAATAATTATTATGTACAAAATAATAATTCGAACTGTACGTAGACACAATTTTATTTATTTTTTTTTCGAACACGTTTTCTACTCGCGTGATAAAACTTTTATTACCTGTAACATCTTTGTATTTTAACGACACTGTTGAGAATTCTGTTGTCATCTCGATGCGATAACGGTTTGGTTTTCTTGATTGCCTCTGTCGTTTCGAAAGAAGAGCGACCAGACACGATAATTCTGTCGAGCGTATCGGGCAGGAATTCCACTTGCACCGCTCGGTCGTGAACGACACCGGTGACCGCGTCCGCGACCGCAACGGTTTGCGTGATTCTACTTTTCCTGCCGTCGTGTGTTTGCGTGCAGGCATTGTGATAGACCAGGCCGGTGAGGATGTTTCTCCATCCGCCAAGCAAAGGCTTTGTTCTTGGACTATGGTTCTCTGCTTCCGCAATGACCGCCATAGTGAAGTGGGTAACTGGCCCACAAGATTTAATCGTCTATGCTTACAAGAGAAGGCTTTCGGATAAGATTAAAAACGAAAGAATGATATTGCCGTTTTCTTAAATAGTAATTATCATTTGAGAATTATATCGTTTTTTGTAATAAATATCTGTCAATTAAAATCTTTTATTTCTCGATTATAACGTACAACACGCGTGAAGATGACATAAAAATTTTATCTCATAAATTACGCTCTAGTTTGTTGAATAATTTTCAGAGAAAAAACGAAAAAGTATGTTAACTAAAATAAAATTTTAAAATACGCAGTATAATTGAGAAGTTCTAATAATGTTATTTTATAATTTCAAAAATTAATTATTTATTGTGTTATTTGCTATTTATAACAGGTGCGTTTTATATCTTCAAAAACAAGTATTGTTTAATAAAAAATGAAAATGAGAATGTTATATTGGAATTTAATAATAATATATACTATGTATAAGTTTACCATCAAAAGAGAGAAATTGTATGAGAGAGTAAAATGTAATTTAATTTGCTGGTAAATATCTGTATTCAAGTTATCACAGAAAATATCTGTGTATATATAAATTCTAAGCCATCATGCGTGAAAAATTTTATTAAATTCACGCTCCAAGTGCGGCGAGAGAAAATGTTTCTCTCTTAGAGCATATAATTTATACTTTTCAAATAGGCGAGATTTTGATGGAAAGCTGAATTTTATGAAGTACAGGACCCCTTCCTCCTCGAACCACCCACACATTGATAATCGATGGAACGGAAAATGGTTCCATATTATACGAAGGCTAATGCTTTTTTAACAACTTGGCGACTCTACTTCTTTTTTACATCGAAATCGTTTTACGACTGAAGAAGAAGAAAAAGATCCGTATGCTACCCGTTGTCAAGTCGTTATACATATAACACATGTGAAACGTAAGAGTTGCAACTTGCTGTTGTCGCAACGCGGTGAAATCAAAATAGCAAATAAGGTTTCGATCGATTGCGCAGCTTATGTAATAGCAACAAATACATATTGTTGTGAAACAAAATGTGGCAGACTTACCGAGAGCGACTTGAAGCGTTTTATCGACGTGCGACATCACAAATATATACACGAGCACTCAGTAATTTTAATAAATGTTTAGCAGATGTGTGTGTATGTAAATTTTTAAATATTATACTTTTAAATAAAATATGAAAATTGCAATTATCTGGTTTATATCTGGTTTATATCGGGGAAAGCTTTTTTGCGAAATGGTTGTGTATTTTTACGGAAGATCGAACGATTTAGTCGGATTAAACTGAGTTGTGGGAAGAGCGAGAGAGGGTGAGCGCAAAGTAGTCCGCGTATCATCTATCAAATGTTGACACTTGTGATCCAAAGGAATGAGTAGATCACATCGAAGAGCAGCTTTTATTGCGACCTGAGGTACACTTCCGTGTGCGCGAGAGACTCCGATGCCGCGAGACGGGCACCTGAAAGCTCAAAGCCTTAAATTCGACGTTGCCAGTGGCAACGTGCTTGGTCGATCGGTCAAAAGCCCTTTTCTTGTCCATTATTTTTCGATTTTACGTTACCCGTGGCTGGAAAGCTTCGCGAGGACGAAGATATGAATTCAGACCGGTATGACGAGGATTACGCGCCTGTGGGACAGAGAATTTTCGACGGCATTCATACATCTTCGCTTTCAACGTTTTCCGCAAGATGCGTATATCCTATATAGCGCCGTAGGAGCCAAACCCGACCCTTAAAATCTCAAGTGTATCATATACGATATAAAATATATACGCTTTCGACATGTGGATTCCGCGGCGCTGCTTCCTCTCGGTCTCTTTCGCGTTCCGTATAACAATGGAAAAAGAGAGAAAATGTACACAATATGTGTATGTATAAAAATATGTCAAGAAAAAATATATAAAGTACACGAAGTATTATTTTGTTACTATACTGAATTTTACAGATGTAAGTTGTGCGTATAGCCGCGCGCAATATTTATACAGTCATGTAAATATTTGTTTTTAATTATATTATTTATCCATAAGTAACTCTCGTATATTAATGAGAAGAGAATACAATAGCGCTTTGTACGCATTTGTTTGTCTATAGAATATAAAAGAATTTATCTAAATAAATTTTATTATATAAAACAGAGCGCTGTGTTAACAGTTAATTAACAATTTTTGCATTAAAAAAAGAGAACGTAAATTAATCTTTGCACAGTTTGCAAATTGATTGCAACACGCCAAAAAGGCATCACCTTGTCCACAATGAGATTTATTTCATTTTATTTTTTTATTTTTTTCATATTTTTTCTCTCTTCACGCGCATTTTGTACATATACACACAAACATTTTACAAGCGCCAACATTTGCGCGTAATAGAATAAAATCCGATTTCAAAACGCGCGAAAAGAATAAAACTTTTATATATGACAAAGGTTTATTAAAAAGCTCCAGTCAACGTTTATCACAAATGTATAATATATGTGTATTTGTTACACAAATATATAATTCATTAATAGCAATCACTCAATGTATCAAATAAATCAAAAAGTTCGTTGTCAATGTATTTGATCGGAATTTATATTTACACACAGATATAAATGTAAGATATAAATGCAATAAAAACTTTTCCTTGTTGCTTTATTTATTATCCAGATTGATCATGATAATTCTTCACAGAATTAACGAGTGATTTGTAACGAGAGATTTTTACTGAAGCGCGGAAGAGCGACAGGATTCCCGGAACTCTTTTTCAAAAATAATTAATCGTCTGCAAATATCCGAAAAATATTAGAATAACATTGAAATAAAAAGTAACACGAAATTGAATTCTTTGGAGATTTTTCATTTAAATACTTTAAAAACATTTTCTCAATTAAATTGTGCGTGTGTGTTAAATTTATGTATAAACAAAATACGTAAAGAATAAAATTATACGTACGCACACGTACACAAATATAAAATAACGAATTGTTTTAATTTACATACTTGAAATAATTTTTTGCAATCTGATGCGCCAAATTAATTTGGTTTATGAAATGCTTGGAATATACTGTAGCGGGATCGTTAATGCGACAGTGAGCGTCAGCTTCGTCCTCCGTCAAAAGGATGCAATTCCAAGGCGACCATTCGACATCCTTTTCATATCTGATCAATCTTAGAAAAAAGAGATCTTGGTTCTTGCTAACCGCCGATCGACCGTGCCAAATATTATTAATTAGATGATAAATGTCGTGTTCTTGCATCATAAATGCCAAAAAGGAAATTGAGCCCCGACGTTCCTCCTCGGTTCGCACGTAATTCAATATAAACACGTAAGGATCGTAATCTATGTGCGCGATATTGCGTCGACTTAGAGAACTGCAATCTGGAGAAAGGCAAACACGCTTAGGAAGATATTTATTATAATTAATCACATTTAAAAGGTGTGTCGCATGAATATGCAAGAAGTGCAGGTAAGTGTGTAAAATGCAATATTCATACACACTGTTTACTCACTGATGCAAACTGACAGCTTATTTGTTCTGGTGTGCGATAGGAATTTATCGCACGGCACTAGTTTGAAACAACTCCGACAAAATTTCGTTTTTATCTCTGAAGGTTCTCTCAATTCGCTGCTCTCGGAAATTTTGTCGACGCATTCGCAACCGCAGACACCGTGAATTTTCACAAAATTCACGTAAGAATCTATGCAACGAGAGAACACATTTATTATATTGTTGTAATAAAAGAGATGCAAAAAATAAATTCAACCGCAACGTGAATTATCACCTATATATTCTCTCATTTTTATTATTAATATATAATTTCTCTATTATTTAGCAATAATATAACATGATTTTGACGAGAGAAAAAGAGAGAAAAAAAAAGATTTGTAAAATCTTGCGTGTCTTACGCGTTATCCTTTCGTTTAGATAATCCAAGGATAAATTCTTAATCTCTCGCATTAGCAACGCGATTTCCTGATTCAACAGAGACAACAAGTCAATAGCCTCGTTACAACTGTGCATTCCGAGCGACTGCTTTAACTTTATTAACAGCTTTTTCCGTTCTTTCGCATCGATATCTCGATTACTCAATGCGTCGTAAAATCCTTTGAATTCACGCGCCTTTTGAGTTCTCAACGTAATCATCTCGGTGGGTTGGCCCTTGTAGCCGATCCATCGGGAAGGTTTGCAATTCAACGTTAGAAATCTGAGAACCCGTTGCTTTCTGCGCGAACTCTTGATCACCTGTTTACGTTTGTCAATGTGATTGAACATTTCCACTGTCTTTTCCAGGATCCTATAACCCTCGGCACGCTGTCCGGCTTTGAAGAATCGCGATTTTACATCCTTCAGTCTGTCGAATCTCCACTTCTCGATCAGACTGTAGAGCATATCGAAATCCGCTCTTGATCGCGGATAAGTTTGACGAAGAATGTTCTGTTTATGTCGCATTCTGTACGAAAGAAATACGTAAAACCGCGTCTGTACGAAAGTGAAATACAAGACATTTCAATTTCTATTTCTAAATATTACTTGTTTGCTATTGCTTTTTCTTCTTCGCGCTTAGCACACTGTTCGAGCATGGTGCGATAGGTTTGCGCATATTCTCTTGTGTACTTCGTCAACTTGTACGCTCGATAATTGCGTTGAATAATACGCGCGTGTTTGTCCAAGTAGCTCCATGTTTTATAAGGTTTTACAGTCACGTACTTGTCCATTTCGTTCGATATGTTACAGTCGTTTCTATATAGATGTAACACATGCAAAAAAGAAAAACGTTTTAATTCACTGTATATTTCTTTTCAGTGTTTATTTGCGCACTGAAGAGAAACTGAATTAAAATCGTGTGTTTATTAAAAGTATTTAGAAAATTGTTTTAAATGAAACTCATGCAATTTAAGCGACTGCTTTGACATTATTAACAGCTTCTTCCGTTCTTTCGGACTAATCGTCGACGATTGTTAAACGTGTCATGGAATCCCTTTGAATTCACGCAATATCACGAGATTCTTACTAGCCTCTTTTTATTATTTTCTTTGATTTCATGCCATTACATTGTGGAGAATTGTTCCTATTTTCTGCAAGAAAGCAAACGCGACAGGAATTTTATCTTTAGTACCGCCACATTTGCGTTGCACGATGTCGCAACGATTGTGTTACTCCGTCCTTCGTTTGTACACATTGCACCGCTCTGCTGCATACGTTGTTTCGTGATATCTGCCTCGGCGGTGGCCCGGTCTGAGAAGCCGCATTTACATATTCTATTCCGGTAATTTTGTGTCGCCATCCACCCAGATAAGGCTTGGAAATTTTTTGATCTTCTATTCCGTTCGATAAGACCATTTTACAGAACAGCGCGTTCTAAAAATGTATACTGAATTGTTTCTTTTTCCTTTGCCATGTACATTCGATTGTAAATTTCTCGAACATATAAATCTACGATCGTTACTGTTTTTCTAAATAAGCATTTTCAGCTTACAATCAATCAAATCGTGTGTATACATGTCTTTTTTTATTTACATTGAAAAAAAAAGTTTCGGATATAAAGAAAATAAAACCATATTTTGTTGTTTTGCATTAGTTTTTCTTATTTTTATTTATCAATTTGCAATTTTTATTTATCAACAACTTTTTAAGAGTTTAAAAATTTCAGTTATTTTACATACAAACGTGTATATATATATATATATTGTATATATACAAATGTAAAAGATTGAACAAACTCGTGCTTTCTCACTTATATGTTTCACGGTTTTTTCCACCACTTAGACGACGGAAGCGCTGTTAATCTCCGTTACGGCATGAAAACTCCGACTGACAGTTCAAATCTCTGATTGGTTACTACTGCGCATGTCGTCATTATGTAGTCAAAAATGCTGACTGCAAGTTAGACTACTATATATCATTTTTATTTGTGGTTTTCTTCCGTTCTTAGTAAATCTTTGTAATCTATGACTTACTAGCTGTTATATACATATATATATATATATATATATATATATATATATATGTAACACGTGAATCTAACCTTCACAATCGTTATAATAATATAAACACGCGAAGGAAACGTGCTCTTTTTGATAATATAATTTACGAAGTGTCGAGTGAATGCATGAATTGTATTGATTTTTAAAAGAGAGTTCGGCACATATCCATAAGTTCTACGACTTTTGCTCGGAAAGATGTCAGTAAGTAGAAAGTTGTATATTATTCCTTAGTATTGTCTTTCCCTCTTTTTCTTTTGCATTGATTTTTTTTTATTTCTTTGTATTTTTGTAGCAACCGAATGCCGAACATAAAGAGAAGAAAAGAAAAGAGAGTATTCTTGATCTTTCTAAATACCTCGAAAAGAATATAAGGGTAAAATTTGCCGGAGGTAGAGAAGCCGAAGGTATACTCAAAGGATATGATCCTTTACTTAATCTGGTGCTTGATAACACAAAGGAATATCTTAGAGGTAATTGATGCGATAAGAATTAATTGTATTATATGGTATTAGCATACATTTAGAAATAATCTATATAATTTTTATATGTTTGTATTTTATAGATCCAGACGACCCATACAAATTAAATCAAGACAATCGTATGTTAGGCTTGGTTGTGTGTAGAGGAACATCTGTTGTGCTTATTTGCCCTGTCGATGGCATGGAATCTATTCAGAATCCTTTTATTCAACAGGATGGATAAGGTTTATTTTAATATAATGTATTAAGTTTAGAATAAATATAAATATAATTCTTTTCATTTTTCTAATAAAAGATAATTTATTTTTCATTTCACTATTAAAAAGAGCTATATATATTTATATAGGACAGGAAGATATTTTACTAAAAATGTGTTTTATTTCTAAATTTATAATAAATTGTACGTACGTGTGTCACACTATAATGTAAATAAATTCTTAGTAACATATAAACAATATGAAGATGACAGATGAAATAAATGCAAAACTTTTCAAAATTTGTAACTAAAATAAAAGAAAGCCAATAAAGATAATGTAAGATTATATATGTGTATGAATATATTTATATATATAGTTGAATTTTCAACACTATTCTGCATTAGGTTTTCTTTCTACTTCTGTTTGATGAGATGATACAATGCTTGTGATTTTATTAATTAAGTTTATTCGATCCCGAATTCATTTCTTACCCACGGATATTGTTTCGGACATTCAAAACATGTATGTAAATACCTGAACGACTTGAGAACTCGATTAGGTAATTTACAACTGTTTGGTGAAGTACAGGCAATTTCAAACGTTTCAAAATGTTGATTCGTGCATTGCCAAGGTGTGAACATTTCGATTTCACTGAGAGATGTTGGGTTGCGCATCCACTCCACAATCTGATGGCTCGTAACAAAGAATACATCGTCCAGTTGAAGCAAATCGTCGACAAATCTCTAATTACATAAACATAAGTGCTGATTATTAGTATGCAGATATATTCGAAATTTTAGGATATTTGTCATTTGAATCCTATCGAGATCCGAGAACTCTAATACTTACATTAAAGGCATAAAAATACATTGGATTTTGGAACCATGATGCGTGAAAGTGCAAGCCAAAAGGTGCCCGATTCGCGAGATAATGCCTCTTGAAGTTTAGCATGAGCAACTTGTAAATTTCTTCGCCAGATAAATTATGAGGGCATGAATCCACAGTGTTGCAAACATATTCCTAAACAAAATTGCACATAAAACATTTACTATAGAAGAATATAATCTTTTCTCTTTTTAGGTGAAATATAAAGATATATCTTTATTTAAAAGTTATGTTTTTATCTAAAAACCAAAACATAGGCTGTAACATGTACTAATATAATTGTTACGAGCAACGGGATCTTGAAGATTTCAAAAAATCTCGTCTTTTCTGTTATTATTTGCCTTTTTTAAAACTTATTTTTAATTTACTTACGTCTGCTAAAAGTGGATTTATAGGCAGTTCCCAGATATTTGGGAAAGAGCGAGTGGGGCAAAGTTGTTGGGCGCACGTATGTGGCGGTTTGTAATCAAGCGTGTAGGGCCACAAAGGTGGATCGGAGAATGGCGCGACTATTGAAGAATCGTAAACAAAACCGAATTCCGACATCATCAGAAACTGGCGATTCCATCCAATCTGTAGAAAGGGGGCCCTTATTCCTACGACATACGGCAATATAAGAAACACGCGATATCGTCTCTGACTAGATCGGATTGCACTAAGCGGACATAACACGCGGTAATATATATTTTGTTTCTTTTCTCAATTAAAATTTATATAAATTTAAATTGCTACTCTCGTACTGTGGAAATTTTCGTTCCGCGATCTTGACCTTAAATAAAAGAAAATAAAATTTCTACCTTTGATATCGCCAATACGAACCGCTGCATATTTCTGAATGATGTTTGCCACTCCGACCATCTCGTCGAACCAATCTTCGATTGTTGCATTTTTCGCCCACCATTCCTCTGGTCCACGATGCCTGCGTGCGTTAGATCTCAATTTGTTTCACATTGAATCGAAATAGATGATGTTTGTTGGTTTCTCTTCAATACAAAATACGAGATGTACTTACGTAACGGAGTGCGCGGCTATTTCATGGCCAGTGTTCCACAAATATTGCACGTCTCTGTAATTTGTGTACTGATGACTGATATAAAAAGTACCTTTTATCGGACAACCATTCGGATTTTTTCTGTCATTTGTGAAAATTTCTATAAAATAAAACGTGTTCGAAAAATTTATCAAAAATTGTAAGAATTTTAAATACAAATCGTTACTTATATTAGAACCTACTGGAATAAAGATCGAAATTGTCGGCATTTACGGCGTCATCGAAAGTGATCGTTATCATTTGTGGCACTGCATTTGCAGTGAGATTTCCCGGAATTCGAGTCCCATCCTTGGAACACCAGCAATTTGGTAACCGGCACTTCTGCGCGTCGCAAACCGGCGCGGCATTTGTATCGTGTCGCATGTCTTCGCAGTGAAATTGACAGTTGTTATTTTATTTTCATGCTACATGTTGGTTTTTTTAATTGTTTTTTTTTTCTTACCACACCATCCTTCGTCGGAACCGTCGGGACAATCGACGCTCCCGTCGCAGAAGTACAAGGCCGAGAGACACGTGCCATCTCCGCAAGCCAAACTTTCTTCATCACAGTTACCATCTCTGAGCAACGGTTTAGCTGGTTGAGCGTCTACGAGAAACTTTTAAGATTTCACATCACCATTCAGCACATAATAGGGGAGGCCAGAATTATATTGTTGTTATATGGACGGGTTGTTACATTTGGTATATATGTCTCTAGAATATATAATAGACAATATGGCACTGCCATAAAAAGAAACTCGCATTGCCGTAGGAACGTTATCGTGATTTCTAATCGCTGTTGGACGCGTGACATATTTCTCCACCGCGCGTTTTTCCTTTTCGCGCTCGAGATTACGTAGATGCAATTTAATTTATATTATACATATATGTACCTGAAGTTACGTCACAATTATCGACGTTTGTCTTAAAGTCGCATATCTGTTTGGCGACGTCGAAGAGAAGCCCTTGCGAACATTTAAATTCGTACACTTCATTATCTGAAACACAATTTAGCGACGTTTTACGCGTAAATATATGTAAAATGTGATTGTATAATATATATTTTTTCTTTATGTATTTTATGTGATCGTATTATACCTAAACAGAGGAAGTATTTGCTACATTCCACCGACGACCAAACGCTGTGCGACGGAGTCTTGGGATTTCGATAAAACTTGTTCTTGTCTATACAAGGAACTTCCCCGGAGTTGTCTTTTTCCGTCGCAATATTTGCTGAAGATAATACAATATATATAGGAATATGAACTACTTGTGATTTATATATTCGTTTCGCTCTTCTTTCGTTCAAAAATAAAATAAATTTATCCTAACTCCGATAGCGCGAACTTATTAAACATGACTTATTCAATATTTGATATTTGATGCTCTTTTGCGGTGAGAGCAAAATGATAGAATTTCAAACCGTTAAAAATTTTCGTTTTCAAAAATTTATCATTTAATTGCATTTTCAATATACTTTGTAATAAATGCGTGTATTTTTGCGCACAGTGAAAAATAGAAATACAGAAAAAATCGATTTTATAAACCAAATGAATTGTCAGAGATTGAAAGGATATCAATATCTTATAGCTACGAGATTATCGTTACGCGTGCTAAACTTTCACGTTCCGGTTAGCTGTTCAGAAACGGATATCGCGGCGTCGTATATACGCGTTTGAAGAGAAATCTCCGGTGATTAGCGCCATCGTTTTCTCCCGAATGCAGAAACGGAAGTGAAACCTTCGGATCATCGGTTTTAATCAATTTTCACAATTTACTGCTTATTCCATTTGGTACTATATCTGACAAAAAAACGAATCATCCAGTTTAAGGCAATTTTGAAGAGCTTTATTTTTTTCACAAGTAGTATATAATAACGAAAATAATTTTCTCCTTTATACAAGATTACTTGATAAATAAAAACGTGAAATAAAATTTAAAAAACGCACTTTTAAGCACTTTTCGAATTGCGCACTCACCGTGGAAAACGGCGGGCAACACGATCAGCACAAAACAAAGCTTCGATCTCATATCGATCTTTCACTCGCGCGGAGATTCAGACGCGACAGAGTTTCACGCGCGACAGCTCGCGTTTTCAAACTAACGAACGGCCGACGAAAGCATGCCTTATATGACGAGTACTCGTTTCACCTGTAATCGCTCGGATCTCTTTCAGGCTATTTTCTCTCGTCTCTGTATATATACCGATTGCAATACCGGTATGCATTTTCGAATGCGAATTACCGCGTGAATTATTTTTGAATGCGCGCGAAAAAGGGTTTCCGATGCAGCGGCATTTTGAGCCTCACCCAGGCAATTTGTCGTACGAGTGAGTTGCGTGGGCGTGTTTTTGTGCTGTCTGCTTTTGACATGTTTCGTGACGATTCATCGTGTCTACCGACCGCGTACAAAAATACATTTATGCGGACCGAGAGGACAAATCGGGATGGGCCACCCGAAAGAAACTTCAAATATGACCTCCATTTAAATTGAATAATTCCATAAAGAAAGTATTGATGAAATATCTACGTAAGAGAGAGAGAGAACACATATAATGAGATATCTTCCCAAAAATGATATTAATGTTAAACTATATATATATATATATATATATGTAATAAAGTATACATGTATGTATACATAGAAAAACCCGCAATTAAATTAATTACATAAAAAAAAAGATATATTTATGTACATGTTAGTGAATTTTATATTATAGAGAAAAATTTGACACTGAAAAAAAAAATATATATATATATGCAAATATTTCATCAAAATGCACTTGATTGCACGCAAGTGAATACACAAGGAAAGTTCTCGGTCGAGTCCGATTTCAGCTTTAGTTAATTTCGGACCGCTCTGATTCTCCCGCTTAAATATGTGCGCTCACTTTGGAATTCAGATGTCCGCGACTACCTTATGGATGTCTATGAGAACCGTGAAAAAATAGAGCGGATAAAAAATCTCACCGCCGTTAACAATTTGCGAGATATACGGGGAGACGAGACAGGTGTTTAGATACCGCGGGTGTAGCATCAGAATTCTCGTCACTGCCTTGGTGATTGGCGCGAAAACGATGCCGTTTTCGTTGCCAAAGTATTCTGTTCATACAATATTGTAAAATAGCGATATCCGTTTTCATTTTGTCAGCATAAAATAGAAAATCTATTTTGAGTAATTTCAAAATAAAATATAGATCACAAGAAGAGGAGGGAGAGAGAAAAATTTAACGTTTAAAAGAAATAGAAATTATCAAAGTATTTCGCATCGTCATCGCTCTCTCTAGTAGTTGTCACTGTCACTGAAACACAGAAAAAAAAAACAGTTTCTTTTCTATTACCACCGACTTGGTATCTTCCGCGCTCAGAGGGGATTATCTAAGTTTAGACCATAGAGGCAGGATTCTGGCGGAGTTCAGTGCGAAACCACTGTTCTCCTCAAGCACTTTCTCCGTGTCGGAGCACCGTGTCTCTCGGTTTGCGTCTCAATTAGCAAAAAGCAAAAAAAAGAAAAAAAAAAGAAAGAGTTATCGTCGATCAAGAGGAACGCGGTGGTTCGAAACGACATTTGGGTTTATTTATCGGTTCGACGCTTATAAGAATTTTTTTACGTGTCGGGAAGAGACACAAAGAGGGTATTATAATCACGAGAGATGGCGTACAGCTGGGATAATCGCGTTAATTTCATAGTGAAGTTCCTGTACGGTTAGTAAAAACGTGAAAGAGATATTGCAAGGGTCCGAGTTTGATTTGGGGCTCGGTGGAAAACAATAATTATGAAAAACAATGGTTGTATACGAAGAGAGGCGTGTAACAAAGCTGCGTCTGCTAAAAATCGCGATACTCAGAAATCGGTATAACTTTTTGTTTATAAGACAACGACAAAGATATGACATTTCTATTTTTCTTCTCTCTCTTTTTATCTTAAGAAGAGAGAGAGAAGCAAACTTTCTTTTATCTTCTACCATTTAGCAATTACTTTGTACGATACTTGTAAAAAGTATATACACACACATCCTGTTTGTCGTTTTGTTGAAAGTTAAAAATATCCTAACAATATTTGCTTCTATAAACTAATAAAAAAGAAAAAGTATAAAGTAAGATTATATTAATGGAGTAGAACATTGTTTAATATTTCAAGTACAACCTAAGATTTAAAAAATCTAACACCGGTTTGAAACTTTTGAAATAGTAAATCCCATTTGTTTGCAGTTTTTTTTAATTGCGAATTATTTGAACAATGTCGAATTAATCCGATAAAATTATTGAGGATATTTAGTAAAAAGTTTTCTCTCACACTTTATATAAATTATATATTTTTTACACTTTTCTCTCTCTCTTTTTTTCTTTTTTGTTGCTTCGATATTTTTGTAAAAAAAGATCTCGATTTAAAGAAATTCGCAATTGAAAGAAATCGCAAATAGTAAAGAACACACTGTATGTAATCGCAGATATAGATAACAATGGACATTTAGACAAACATGATTTTGAATGCATGGCATTGAGAATGACGCTAATCGAAGGCAAAGGTGACTTCAATTACAATCGATATCAAGAAAATCTTCACATTATGCTTTCCTTGTGGGAAGAAATAGCTGACTTGGCAGATTTTGACAAGGTATGTCGCAAGATATATTATCTTTCCTACAGCAAGCGTATATATTTGCAAATTGCTTGTGCTTCTGTTTTAGGACGGTGTGGTAACAATAGAAGAATTTAAAAAAGCTGTACAAAATAGTTGCGTCGGTCGTTCCTACAATGACTTTCCCCAGGCTATGAAGATGTTCATCGATAGCCACTTCAAGATAATCGATATGAATGGTATTGTGTAATTTTCTAAATTTTCACAAACTTACAAACTTACAACATATTTTGTTAAGTGAGAAATTAATACATGAATACATTTCATATTTTGATCCTGTAAAATTTAGATCGGTGAACAATCGATCAATAACTCAAATTTAAATAGAAAAAAAAAAAGAAAAATAGTTTTTTATGGGTTTTTTTTATTTTCTGTTTTAGAGGATGGTGTAATTGGTGCCGAAGAATTTCGATACGACTGTATTTCAAGGATTGCTGTGGATAACGTAGACATTCTTGATAAAGCCTACCAAAGTCTTTTAAACGTAAGTGAAAAAATTAAAATAGAAATTACTTTCGGTTTATAAAAATAACACAAGAAAATAAAAAATAAAATATTGTTATCCACACATACTTATGATTATTTGATCACTCTCTCTGATGAAACATAATTTCTCATAAAAATTGTTATGCCGATAGGATGACGATAGAAGGCGAGGTGGACTGACTTTGTCACGTTACCAAGAATTATACGCTCAATTTCTCGGTAATCCCGACGACAACTGTCCAGCAATCTATCTGTTCGGACCGATAGGACAAAACTCATAACTTGAACATCTGTTATATTTTGAAATAACAAAAACATCCCTCACATTCTTATATATAAAAGACGACACACACAAAAGGTGTTCTATTTAGCTTATCTATAATCTTAATTCTTGTCTCAAATTATTGTAATTATAAATTGGATAATTGTATTATAAGTTTAGCAATAGGACTCTTAAAAACAAGTTCTCATGTTTAAAATAATTGTAAAGATGTTACGAGTAATTGTCTCTCATCAAATTTGATTGGCTTCACAAATGTGAATAATTAAAATAGAAAAAAATAATATTAACGAAGAGTTGTTAAAAAAAATTCACAAATATGTTTAAACATATAAAGCTATAGATTGAAATTCCTTACAAAAAAAAAAAGCAAGGTAATATGACTATAATATGACTCCAAATTGTATAGTACAAACAGAAGAAAATGTAATTCATATTTATTTATATTTACGTGATAACACACAGTACGTTGTACAAGTTATTTTGCGACAGTTTCGTTTCTTTTTCTATTTTTTTTCTTACTCATCCTTACAAGTAAATCAATTTAACATCTACACTTCTCTTTTCTGCTTCGTATAATATACTTGACATTTATATCGAAGCTTCTATATTGATATGCCATGTACAATTTGTCATATACACGTAGTGCAATATTGAATTGAAGAACATTAGACAACATTCTTCGAACGGACCAGCATAATGTACACAAGTTTTTTGTAATAACGTCACGCTCTGCAGAAGATATCCCTACATACATTAAACACACACATACATACACATAAGACATCTGCGTCAACATACTGCACCACTATTACGACGTATTTTTTATGGAATATATCGTTTAACGTATAGTTACCTCTTTCTTCTTTATCTTTTATGCATTCAAATGTACACATTTTAGTAACAATTTGAAACATATTAATTTTATCTAGTAAGTTTTTTTTTGTTTTAGTCTTACAGTAATTCTTGACAACATTGTATAAAAGTTATGATCCATATAAAACTTTCTGTGAGGACTTTCTGTTTAAATTTGTGATGGTATGTTTAAGTCGTAGCTTATAGTGCAAAACCATATTGACGTTAGTAATTCACTTAACATGCTAGTTTTTGTTAGGTATTTTATCCGAGTAAGAGACCACACACTGTTACAAAAAGTTTCCATGTATATATGTATTGTGTGCAAAAGTGTCACACTTTTTCACAGACAACTTAAAAAACTTTAAAATTAATAGAGAGTTAAAAAAATAAAAGAATCTATTATGTTTCCTTTCAACATCTGATTATTGAGAATCAAAAAATCGCAAAATTATTTTTAAGTATTTACATACACATGTAAGAACAAATAACACATTTATAAGTAATTAAAAAAAAAAAAGGCCCAACACATCATCGAGTTTAGGTTTATCCTTACAGCAGTCGACATAAAATTTCAAGCCAGGACGTTGAAACTTGTAGACACAAAGTGTCAAGATAATCACAAACATAACATCTCTTAACGATCTACAACATGTCAGCAACAAAAAAAATAAACTACGATTTTGCGTTTGATTTTATATTTAAACATGTAAACTCACAATTTGAGACTTAAGAATAGGACTAAACGCATATATTGATGTGTAGTCCGTAATACTGAAAAGCATTTTATATCTATATTTTATGACAAAAGTTACAATCCAAATTAAAGCTACATAATAAAATTCAGAAATTGTTTTAGGTCATAGGTCACCTATATGACCGCACCGTATAACTTAAAGATTAAAGTGAGATTTGAAAGCTTGTATCCTGACATAGATATCACTTTTATTTGCTATTACTACATGTGTTTAAATGACGTTTTAAAGCAAAAAACGTCCTTAACATCGTTGAAATAGTGTTTAAATTACTTAGTGTGTGTTTCCTGGAAGCAAATGTCAAATAATCATTATAGTAGTCTCAATAATCATGTCGATTGTATCGACGTGCATCTTTTTGTCTTCATATTGTATTTATGGACGGCGTATACGTATGAATTGCATTCATACGAGAGTCAATGATATTTACATGATAACTGAGATCCCAGAGTAACATATGTGTTTTTCACATATTATATCTTAAATTATTAAAAAATAATAAAATTAATTTTTGCTAATCATTTGCACGTTAGAATTTGGGATAAATAATTTGCATTAACGGCCATCACAGAGTAAGAGAAATAATTGGATATCAATATCAGAAAACAAAATTTACCTCGCAATTGAGAAATGCATTTGCATGAAAAAAAACACAGAAATGCATATTTTATACCTACCTTCGTTCCTTTTCGCTAAATTTATTTAAACGATAAATATATGCAAATAGTGAGAAATAATTTCGTCGTTCTAGAGTATTCTACCTAAAAATCGATCGGTCATTCCATTTCGCGATCGTGAGAAATTCCAATTTTACACAAACACAGTCTATGGCAACTTACTAATATCAAAAAAAAAAAAAAAAATACCTTACCCAAAAAAAGAATAAATATGCTACAAATGACCTTACAATTATAAACAAAATTTGTCACTAAGAATGCCAAATATGAGCGTCAGATGGACATGTTCACCATTAATATTATCGGAATTTTTTTCGCATAGATGATTTGAACTTCTCGTAAGTTTCGCGCAATAAAGAAAAAACTATCACGTTTATTTATAGCAGATTCACGATCTCAGTCTAAGTACAAAAATTGCATCCGATTAAATCGGCGACTCAATCGATTTGTGTTAGAACGCTATGTGGTGATCAGTCGCATTGACAGAATTCATACTGGCGTAGGAAGTGGTCGGACGTTCGTAATTGTCGTCTTGGAGTAGAGGAGAATTCGGTTCGTGATGTTTAGCTTCACTTCTGCTCGCGAGTTCGCAGGCTCTTTTACGTCCTCGGCCCGACATCACGCCTAAAAGTACACAACAAACGAAGAAATGTACATTGAGCACTCAATATTTTGAGAATAATAGTAATATAAAATATTGACTAGTAAATAAAACATATATACACAAAAAAGTATAGACTTATTTAAGCCATAAGAAGCATTAAATCAAAATTATTATGTCAAGTGTTATTTCACAACTGCTTTCCAAGCGAGACTGTTATTCATTGGTTTTTCATGTTAACGGTTTTAGTTAAAATGTTATGAGAAATGAAATATATATGTATTACCAATACAGTATACTCGTGCTACAAGATGAAAAATACATGGTGTGTGAAGCAAATGTTTACTTATTTTAGTACATATTGTGAAAGAAAAAAGAACTGTTGTAACTTCTGATGTTACTTCTGATGTTACAATGACTGCAGCGAGTCTCAAAAGATAGCACTTGTAGCGTTTTTCTATTCTGTTTCCAAAACATCATGAAAGTGATATTTTATAAGAAAACAACATCACTATTATATCAAGCTTTAGCATAATTTTCATAGTGTTTTTTTTATTCAGAGTTCTGCAACGGAACTCTCTAAAAATTTGATCAAAAAGATCGAGTAACACAACTCTTAATATTACATTCTTTTACATAAAGTGTAAAGCGCGTACGTAATAAACGTAAATAAACAAAACTTACAAAAATTTACAAAATAATAAACATATAGAGAAATAACAAATACATATATAGAAACACATAGAGAAATTATTGCTAATTTTTACTTTAACTAATAATGTTTTACTTTATTTTTACAAAAGATGGATGTTGAAAAAGAATAGAGAATTTCAAGCAATAAAATTGTACTTTTGTGAAAGTGCATTAAATATTCTACAGTATCTTTTGAAGAGGCTCAGTGTATCTACATTGTGTTTAGTATGTACAGTAAAACATGGCGATACATTTTTTTGAAGAAAAAAGAGGTGTTTAGGAGATTTCACCACGTGTCACAAATGCAGACGTATCTCTTTTTAAATTCAGATGCTCTGCATACCTATCTTTCGCATTCGAGCACTTTGAACGTAGGTGTGGTTGTAGAAGGTGTGGAAGGAGAATTGTGTTTGCTTACACGATGATTCAGGGAGGTTTCTTGCACGTTGTCCAGGTTTCCACGCATCGCTTTCTTGTGATTGGCCAACTTCTCTTTGTTCATAGGTGAGCCTAAAATCGCCAGTCCACGTTACTCAAAATTGCGTTTTAAAATAATTTGAGTCTTCTCGGCAAACACACTAAATGCAGGTGTATTAGTAAAAATTGTCCGTGAAAATAAACATATCTCATAAAATATTCACAATTTTTTTCTTTTTGGTATTGATGGTCAAACAGTAATAGCGTAACACTGGTGTTCTCCGTAACAAAATTATTTAATTCTTCTCTTATCAAAATAATAAAGAGCTTGTGATAAAATAAATGTGAATAGTGACTGTTTTCAAATATATATACATATGTACATTTACTTATTTAGTAGTAAAATCTATTTTGGATAAAATATTTGCATAATTTGTGCGATATAAAAAAGATATATTAAAGACAAAATTTTAAATATAACGTGTGGAACTACAGTTCAAAATCGCACACAAAAGTGTTCAGTTTATATTTTTCTGTCTTATCAGAGTTATTTCTTTGTCGTGACGAAAATATAAAGATATAAATTTTAATGTTGAGACGTTTCTGTTATCTCGCTGTAGTCAAATTTAGCTATTATACATCAGAAGTGAAACAAGCGTGTCCTTTTTTGTATTATTCATGGAATACATTAAAGTGTTAAAATTTATTTGTTAGGAACAGTGTTATAGCAAATACTGTATTAGTGAATAGTGATATATGCAAACAAAAAAACCAATGTCAAAAGTTATGTAAAAAACACTTTTTTCTCTCTATTATTTCTTACTTTTTCATCGAATATTTTCCGGCATGATTATATATCTAAATGTGTAACAGTTGTTATCTGACGTATAACAACTGTCACATAGCGCTATATATTACTTGCGATATTTTTTGTTTTCTCACCTATATAACTTAGCAATACTGGTAAAAAGATGAGACCATGTGCTGCTCCAAATAATACAATACCCAGGTACATTCTAAAGTAAAACACCTGCAAATATATTTTGGCTGAGTAATGTTGAGCGGAATAATATATATTTTTTTCGGATTGAATTGGAATTAACATTTTGATATATTATTGTTAAAGCAGAAAAGAACTAACCTGGAAAATCTGACTCTTCGCGAAACCTAAAACTATAATTCCGCCAAACTTGGTGAGCGTGATACCGCTGAATACTGAGCTACCCATGTTTGTCAATGCATCTGCAACTCTTTCAACTCGAGTTGCTTGAACTGACACTGAGAATGAATGCACTAGATGACTGCAAAACTCGACGGCTATGCCCACTGCCTGTAGTATAAAGTTTAAATGAATTATCGTAGTGACAAGCTAATTTATGTGAACTGTGATCTGCTGTTTTCGTGGCAATTAACTTACCATAACCAGGTTCACTAGAGACACCGCGTTCAGAGTTATATGCCACCAATACATCAGTCCACCAATATTAACAACAATCATCGTGATAGTTATCAAAACAACCAACGATGAGAAAATGTCCAAGCCCATCAATAAGAAAGTAACCACAAATATAGCGAGCAATGAGATTCCTATGCTTTGCAATGTATCAGGCCACATAGTTAGATACTGCTCGTAAAACACGTAGAAAACACTGTACGGGAAAACTTCTACCGTGATGTTTTCATTACGACTTCGGAGATTGTTATTTATCATGTCTGTGATGTTCGCCGATACAGCTCGGGCAGCTCTCATCGATTCGTAATAATCAGCCGAGGTCTTGAGAATTGTGTGATATGCCATGAAATACGAAGCGCCGACCGTCGACATTCCCGTTTCGGGATTGGTAATGTAATTCACGCCGTGACCGTAAGCTGCGTGACCTCCTTTGGCGCAAGTCTCATCGGGATTGTCTTGTAGAAAGAATGATACATATTTATTGAAGTCGCTCGACACTGGTCTGTGGTAATCGTTTAAAGTTATGTTGCAAAGAGAGCAATGCGAACGATCTGCAATTCAAAAAGACAAATATAATAAATACGAATTGCGACAGCAATGTATAATATATACAATCATCGGAGTGTTTCGTATAAACATGATAGAAATATACACAGAGAAACACGTACCGTATGTATGTGGACAAAATGAGCTATTTGTAGGGAAATATTTACAACAATCGGGCAGTCCCGACCAATCAATGTAATCGTCTATCCAAGATGAAGCAGGTTTAGCTATGTACGTTCTATAAAAAAAAAACAAAAATGAAAACATTTCTATAAAATCAGAATATAAAAAAAAAAGATTTAAGTTTTGCTTTTCTGTGTTTGTTGTAATATACCTATTTGGTTGTTTTGATGCTGTGAATATTTGTGTCGATACTGAATCGGTGTTACAGTATTGTCCGCCGCATACTAAATTTTGTACTTTGGTATCGGAATAATTTAGGCCATTTTTAACAACAAAATACATTGGCGGTCCGATCGATAAGTAACTATTTAAGAACTGAAAAGATGTAAGAATGTTTTTTTATTAATTTATTCAGTTTTTTAATTATTTATTATCTTCTATTATCTATACATTTTTATTCAATTATGATTATTATTAAATATACCTTGAAATATTTGAGCACAAAGCTATCTTCAGGCATAGAAAGTTCCTGATCTAGGCCGATCTCGATGTGCGGTATTACGGCAATGCTGCTACAAAGCCAGCCGAAAAATACAATCATTACGACTGCACGAACCCATTTTTGCAACAATAATGGAACGTACGCAACTTTGAAAATCTTGTACAGCATTCCATCTACTACCTCTTCTCCATCATCTCGTTTGGAGCGAATAAAGCAACACACATCTAACCTATTGTTCTACAAAATTATGAAAATATAAGATACATAATAAATTACAATCACGAATATATGAATAATAAGTTAAATTTTTATAGTATTTTGTTGACCAAAATTTCTACTGGACTGAAAGTGAAATTTTTAAATGTAGAGTAGTTCTATGTAACACATACCGCATGTCGAATTGTATCAAGCGCTAAGAGACTGACAAAACATGTAATTTGCAGTAGAAAATCTACTAACAATGCCATTCCAGCATACAGAGCGAACGCCCTCACAGCAGGCATATCAGAAAGACTACCTATAATTTAACAAAAAAAGCTAATTACAACACAAATATTTATTTACACAGTCCAACTTGTTTCTTTCTTTCAATTTAACAAATGGTATAATGAAACCAATATAAAATAATCTTAAAAATACACACATATAGATTAAAAATAAGATTTGTTTGTGATAAAAATTCCTACGTTTTGAACTGTTTTACATACCAAGGAAAAAGCAACAACTTTCTGACACACTCGTGAGTAACATGCTAGGGCCGACCTGACCCAGTGCGCGACCTATATGTTCCGGAATCGACTCGTTCGGGCGTCTGGCCTCCCTCTGATGAGTTTGCACCAGGATAAAAATATTGTCCACTCCGACCGCTAGTACCAAAAATGGAATAACTTCAATAATAATCAGCGTAGCTGGTATACCGATGAAACCGAACAATCCGACTGAGCAAATCACAGATGCCAATACTATAAGTACGCCACCGAGTCCAAGTGTGATCTTAGAATCGTGCTGAAATGAACATTTAATCGCATTTAATTAAAATAAAATATTCATAGCTGCAAATAAATATTATTTTAAATAAATTCTAAATTCAAATTCTTTGAAAATTGCAAGGATTCGTAAATTCTCACCAGAAGACGGGAACATGATCTGATCTGGCCGAGGGACACTGCTATATATCCAAACATAATGACATACGATACCAAAATAGTCACAATGTCCGATTGAGATTCACGATTCAGTTCGTCTTCAATGGAACGCTCGGACGTGAATGCTATATCCATAAATGCTGGTTTTTCCGTTGCTGTCCAATTTTTCATAAACTTGATAAAGCTGAAATCAGATGTTGTGTAAAATCGAATTTTTAAAATCGTAAATCGTAACTTTTCTTATGAGTATAAATTTACCTTTCTTCCCATTCCATCGCAGGAACTAACTTAGCCTTGTTGTGATAATTGTTTACAAGAAAAGTAAGTATTATCGCGGTTGCTTTCTCATACGGTGGATTATGAAGATCCTGTCCCGGAGACAAAAATCCGCCTACCGCAATTGCCGGTTCAACAGGGCCGCCGTAAAGCGCGAGACATTCAGGATTGTATGCATTCCTGAAAAAATAAAAATAAAAAAATTATAAGTACAAAGATAAAACAAAAGCAATAAAATATTATTGTCTGAGCAATAATCTTACAGTCAATTAATAGTGTTTGTCATTATATAAACACATAAATAGTCATTTTGTAATTTTTTTGTTACTTACTGCGAGCATACTCTGAAATGATCTAAATAGTTGACCGTATAATTTCCTTCATTGTCCGATTCGTTGAATTTACTTAAGCTGTCTTGCCAATAGCCCCATATACTTTGAATAGTACATTGCGAGACTGTAGTCGGGCCAGTAAACGGTCCGGTTAAAGGAGCAAAACATATGTCCGCTAATGTGTAATTATTTGGAGTAATGATGCTTTTGATTCCTTCTTGCAATTTATAAACCGTTTTTAAAAACGTGTCGTTGAACACAGGACCGAATACGACCGGTCCGTTGGAAGTACTGTGCACAATCTGCAATTGGTGTTTAAATAATATTTTATATTTATAGATAAGAATCTCATGTTTTATTTATTTGCATACTCTACTCATACTATGTTATGTATATTCTGTAGAAAAACAAATAGTTTTCTTCGTGTGTAAAAGAGCATATACTTCAGTAATAACGTACATTGGACAATCCAACGGACGTGATGATAATTTGTTCGTTTCGATAAAAAGGTTCAAAATGTTTATCGAAATATTCTCTTTCGACACGCGATCGGGAATGCGGAGATGCCCATAATTCCACAGGATCCGTAGTAACTTGCATGTATTTTATGCCATGTCCCAAGCCAACAATCAATAGGAAGCCAAGGAAAAGTATCAACCAAGGTCGGGAAGCACAGACTACAAAATAAAATACAAGTTATCGCAAGCAAGTGTGCACACGCGTAATCGGATAAATATATATGTACATGTAAAAATTACGATATATAATTTGTGTGTAATAATATATAAAATACGAAATATTTCACTAACATGTTCCCCACTTGCAGAAAAATTCCTGCAAAATTTTGTCTGTGCCTGCTCCAAGTTTCTCAATGAAAGTAGATTGTTCTTCTTGGTCAAAATCGGTTGGTAAATCGTCGTTGGATATAATACCTAGAAATATTTATACATTAAATATGCACAAAAATAAAGTTTTAGTAAAGATATATATACATATATATGTATTCTTTTTTTTTTACAAGCGTCTTTACATCGTTTAAATAATCTTTAGTAAACGCGTGCAAATAACAATTAATAAAACATAATAGATTGCACAATTTTCTAAAATAATAAAAAGAAATGTTATTAGTGAAAGTGATGTAAAAAACATCTAAAACTAATATTTAATAAAAAAAAAAGTCTTCCATATGACTATAATGTAAATATATATGTAATACAGAAAAGATATTATATTTACATGTGCCATAATTAACAAAAAAAAATGATAAAATTACTTATATAAATACACGTAAAGTATAATTACTTACTTCCATAACTTTTATTTTTTCTTAAATAAATTAAAAATTACGGAAGTAATAATTTTCATTAATATTAGAAGTTTTGTTATCTAAAATTTGCTAATTAGAATATAAAATATCATCACTTAAAAGTACAATATCACAAATACTAAAAAAACTCTCTTGAATTTCATATTATTAAGAAACTCTTTGTTTGTTAAACGTCACACATTTTGCTTACATTTTAAATAATTATTAAAACAATGCTTGATGCACATAAATTGCGTGCATATATCCTTACTAACAAACATGCAAAATATTCAGTATTAGAAAAAGTTTAACATAAACGAAGAAAAAGTAAAATGCTTGCAAGACACAAGTTTTGTATTAGCGTACAAATATTCATAATAAATATTTCTATTATATATAATTGTTATTATATACCATTAAGTGGTGTAATTTAAAAAATTCTGTATATAATTTTCATCTAAAAATAACATTTGTATTTTCAAAAACAAATTTCGACATTTAATGCAGATTCCAGTAAATATTGCAGCATAAAATATTTCGTCAAAGTACAATCACATCGAGTTCATGCTTTGAATGTTCTGTTAGCTATGTGAAATGACCTATGAGTTCTCTGAACTTTGTTCAAGCGTTCAAGCATTTAAGCAGGTTTTCATCTCTTTAAAAAATATAAAAAGTGCACACGTGTGTAGACTGTTTGTATAATTAAGTATCATAATTCAACATTTTTCTATAAATAAAACATTTGAATAGTTAGTTTTTGAAGACTTTGTCTAATGCGCAACCTTTTGCGACATCCTGGTGGAACAGATCTGCAAGACTAGAAACAAAAGCGTACGACAAACAAAAGCGATAAAGCAACAAGAAAGTACGACAAGGGAACACCAATACGATGACATCAAAAATTTTAGAATCAAGAAAACGTACTGGACCGCTTAGACTGAAGTGGGCTGTCTTCCTGGTCAGCGGCGAGGGCAATACGAGCACCGTCTCCTGGGTGGTGTAATCCGGCAGCTAGCCGTCTACCCACCTGTCTTCCTACTTCCTCCCCTCGTGCAACTATACATACGCACATACCATACATACACTTGTATGATCCACTGATTCACGTTTCGGTGATATAATAAGTTTCAATACAGAGGAAAACCCGTATATGTGCATCCAGTAGTTAACACAAAATACAAATATTCCATACATAAAACATATCCGGTAAACAACTTAGAATACATTTGTTAGAATTTAAACAATACTAAATTACTATTAAAAATATTAATTTGTACCTAAATAAAAATAATATAAATAATTAGATAAAATATAAAACATGTTAATATTGATACCTATGTCTGAAAAAACAAGTATTATGTAATAAACTATAGATATAAAATGTTTGATGAGCTAAAGTAAAAAACATTCATTGTGAGAATAACTGCTTTCAATTATATAAGTCTGATGCTGCAATTTTTATGTAGCTAGAATTACTTTATCTGTATTAACTTATACTATATGTACAATTGCATATTTGCGTTAATTATGCTTGTATAAGTACTTATTTAAAAAATTATAAATTTCCACAATAATTCTCGTGAAAATATTTGTTTTTTATAACATAACAAAAGATCAGCAAATTAACCTGTTACACATGCTGTCTTGAGCTTCAAATAAAATAAAATCACAAGCAAAAGATAAGTAGCATTAACAAAATATATTCAATCAATTTTAAAAAAATATTAATCACACACTAAAAAGGGTTCACCTTGTTTCACTCTTTCCCACTCTTATTTCACATATTTAGCAAACATAATTAATTAATAATGGATTATATCTACAATTAGTCACTAACATGTTCAATAAATTATCAAGATATATATCGTACGCAAAAGTACGCTAGTTAACAATTGCCTCACTTGAGAAAAAGATGTTTCATCCGGTTCCATTACATGTGCTTGAAAGAAGTTTAGTGACAATCGTGTGCATGTGTAAAAACTAAAAATATACAGCAGAGCCAACACAAGAAAACCCGTTTTATGTTATTGTATGAAATTTATGTAACTCACACAAAATACTCAAAAAACTGCACTTATTGTTTTTAAAAACTGCATCACATCAGTTATACAAGTTATTACCGTAATTTTTAAATATACAAATCTAAGTTTCTTACCTATGCGCTTTCTGTGACTGAAACACACCATTAAAAATAGGAACAGGCAGGTGCCGCATACAAAAATAATTGTCATTATAACTTCGTAACCATCGTAGCCAAATATTGAGAATGGTTGTGGCAGTGGAGGTGCCGGTGGTGGTACTGGACAACTCTGTTCGCATTTTTTTTTTTTTTTTTTTTTTTACTTTAATTGTATTTTTTCAATTTTATTAAATTATACCATATATATGCTAAAGTTTAAATTTCGCAACGTAAGTCATCGATAAATAGAAAGTTGTGTGAAAACTCTGTGACACGAAAAACACGCTAATAGGTTTTTGCAAAAGGTAAGATGTGTTAACGAAATAAGCACATTGGACTTCGTCAAGCTGTTAATGAGTCTAATAGTCTTAAGGAAAGCAAGTTAAATACATGTATTGTTTAGAATAAGATAATCTCTTTGAACATAAATAAATACTAACATTTAGCGCCTTACTGCACGGCGTAATTGGCGGATCCAATGGTAGGAACGGTCCAACAGGTTCATCGGTGTTTACATACGTGATTTGAAAAGGTACATAAACGTTGTTCTCCGCATCGCCCATAAAGTGGAACCACTTCAAAGGAGTGCATCTACTCGCTCCCCATTCCCCGCACATTAAGTCCAACGCTAATTGTCCCGTGCTTGGCACTGATACCTTATTGCACGAATTGAACGTTCCTTCGAGATATTTATTTGTTACATAAATGTCTATCGCATTAATATACTTTACATCTGCAAAAAAAGTCATTAAGGAATTCGATGCATAAGTAATGATTACACACTTAACATGATGAAGAAAAAAACAAACGACAATTACCATCTCCTGCAATTTCTGTAACGTTGATAAATCTACTTTGATCAACAGCGCATGTAAAATCGCAAAAATGTTTCACTAAATTATCTAAACAACTAGGACATCGTTTTAAAAAGTTTGATGCAAGCTTGACATTATTATTTAACGTAACAAGCTGTTTCGCATCGCAGCAGGTATTAATTCCTTTGCCATTGTCCACTAACAGATGCGGACAGTGTGTAGCCAGCAGCTTCTGACCTTCGGAATCTAATGGTTTTGCTGGCCCATCGTAAGGACAGTATTTCGTGTGCATAAGTGGATCCGTAAAGCATTGTCCGTACCATACGCAATGAGCACTTTCCTCACTGACAACCTGTTTAGCAAGTAAGCAGTAACGTAATATATATAAATTTTATATTGAATAATAATTATTATTATCGTTATATATGGTAATAATTATTATTAGCATATATAATTAGCATTATATATTTGCCAAAATTAAACTTGTGTACAAGGAGACTTGTGCACAAGGCATGTGAACATATGCGCACAGTGACAACGTATTGCATAAGGCGTATCTTAATTGAGTTCTGCACGATCTGAGTGTATACCAAAGCTTAATATGAGATTTATTTGAGCCAATGAGTTGAATTAAGGATTTAATTCACCTAATTTAAACGTTAAAGTAGTATGAATGTAAGAATTCCTACATGAAGAGAGAAATGATGGTTTCATGTTTCATATAAGATATATATTCTCGTGGAATTGTAAAAAATATAATAACTAGTGAAAATAATATTTATAGACGTAAGCTATCGTATATTGAACAAAGCACTGTCTCTAATAACTTGCGAATAAATTACAGATCATAGACACCGTGTATATTAGCAGGTAAAAAGAGTAAGGAGAGGTGCGAGCTTTCGCTTGACAACCGAGACGAAACAAGAGAGTCGTCTTTGGAATGTTTCGACACATAGATCAGTTGAAAAATATATTATCTTTATTACATTAGATATTACATTGGAGTTTGATTAACGCTTTTGCAAGTTCTTTTGAAATTCTGTGATTTCTTTTGAAATTATCATAAAAAAGCTCACATAAAACCATATTTTTTCAGTTATCATACCAATTTAAATTTGTCTTATATAGACATTGTGTGATTTAAACCAATTTTTTACTAAAAAATAAGAATTTTAAAGTTGAAATTTTACGAAGAGAGAAATATTCATATCACAATTTATAGCCGACGAGAGATAAATATGTATCTGTAGTTAAAATATTCACACTTTTTTAATGTAATAATGTGTGATGTTTTTTAAATGAGAACCGAAGTTAATTGTCCAAGTTAATTGTTTGCAAGTGTTGTTTAAAAAGGTTTTATTTGTAAAAACTAATAATTTTGCATTCTTAACCAAAACAATGCTCGGCCAAGTTTGGTAAAACGAGAATGTGCCATTCCCAAGCGTCCCTTCTCGGAACTTCCGTTTACTCCTTTATGAGCACTGGACTGAAAGACTCGTAACAGTAGAAAAACTTGTCTTTCTGTCCACATTCTTGAACAGAAAAGTGACTACTTCGATGACTTTAGATTTTTCTTTTTATTACGTTTGTATTCAAGTTCTAATAACTTTTACTTTGACCATATTCTCGGAACGTGTATACATGCGAACAAAAACCAGGAAGAATGTTAAGGCAAGGTAACATATTTTAATATTTATGACGTCGTTTTGTATTCCTTCATGAATCTCTTTGTATCTTAAGTGTTTGCGTCCGAACAAGGAAACATAAGGAAACTAAAATGTTGCAAAAAATGTTAAAAATAAAACGAACTTGCTGACACCGAGAACTATGTTCCGTTAATCAGCTCTGTGAGTCATCCATTTCAAGTGGCGTCGTACAAGTCACGCAGTGAATATTATACTTTGAATTGTGTTGATTGATAATCAAACATCTCTGAATGGGTACAAATAATGAGGCCGATACTCACAGTGGAATCTTATTTATGATCATCTTAGAGATACTTTATAGTCAATAAAACGGCTCGTACAGCATTTTACAGATTTTATTATTACAGATCTGATTTATATTGTAGATCTATACTATGTAAAAAAAAAAACAACAAAGATATTTAGACAAAGTTTTCATTCAAAACTTAGTTATTGCATCTTCTTGCATTTTAGACATATTTTCATTGCCATAGTACAGAAAAAAAATTTGTTTTTTAATTTAAAAGGTAATTGTTTTATTTATACAAAATCTTGTACAAAACCTTGGTTTTTTGTATTTCTTAAATTTCAAAGTAAGAGATCAGTTGCGTGTAGTTTTTGAAAATTTCGCCTAAAGTTCTAGCAACTTTAGGGGAAGATCTTGCTCGAGTCTTGTAAATTGCACGTTTTGAACAGCGTTAGATAACACGGTTTGCATAATCATCACGGAAAGGAGAAAAAAAACTAATCAAACATCTAATTCTAAGACATTTAAATGCATTGTCTGACATTTAGAACGCATTGCACGTTTGATTGATGTAGATAAAGTGCGGTTAAAGGAATGGAATTATTGAACAGTGTGGTGGTGTGTGTATGTGTATCACGTTACAAGATGCATTCTTTGTCCGACTGCAAGTGGCCAATAACACCACCACCCGTCGTCTAAATTCTCTTATATTATCTTTCTTTTCATTCACCTTTGAAGTATGTATGAATCACGCGATCTGGAAAAAGAGATAACGAAAGGCCGCGAAATTGTGCCAAGGTTTTTCAGAATGTTTTTTGAATTATATCATAATGTTGACGGAATTCAGGATGTAATAAAGACGCGATTTCGCCTTGAAATCGACAGTTGTTGACCGAGATATGTACGTGTACGGCAAAATTTATATAGCACATCGAAAGTAAGTCCGCTGATAAGACATTTAACGGAACGTGACGCGAATGTCTTCAGAGATACATCGAGTTTCTCTTTCCCTCTCTCTCTCCGGGGAACGAGAAGAATAGAATAAAACGTACGAATTTGAAAATTTCCCAGAGGAATGGAGACGGAAAACAACAATAAACTTTCTCAGCGATCAGCCGAGATGACGTCACGCAAACGCGTGCGCGCGCTGCAAAGTCTGCCGCCGCTGGGGTGTGGACGTGTGATTAATATATAGATAAAAGTGGATATAGGCACAATTTTGCGTGTTGACTTACGGCAATGCTCGCGCGCGCGCGAGAATGCGATATATACACCAGGTGTAGAAAGAAACAGATGATGACGTGATACGGACGGCCGCGATTTTTATGCGCGACATGGGCGACCGTCCCCGTTGCATTCTATATACAGTATACAGAAGGAAAACTTACCAAATTTGCAAGCAAGGTCAGCAGCAACAGAGGCCAGAGAACGCCGTTGCAAGTCATGATTGTCATTGCTCGACGACGGATGTCTATTACACTAGTCCTGTGCATTGCACAGCGTTTTGCTCTATGTATGTACACACACACCTGAAATTTGTTTTGTCTCCCCCAGAGTATTATACTATGACAAATACTACGCACTTAACCTCCTCGCTCCACGTCTCGTTTTCACACGCTCGGTGCGCAATGTATCACGAAACGATCATCGCCGAGTGCGTGCAAATCATCCTTCGACGCGATGTTCGTTGCTCTGTACCCCTCGAAAACCTCACGATGTTTCACGAGCGCGATTCTTCGTCAACTCTGCACGACAACCAACAACGACAATCGGCGGCGGCTGCGCCTTTAATTCGACTGAAACGGGCTCTTGCACACATGCGAGACGCGTGACGCGCGGCCAAGTGGGACGCGACAAGCCAATCGTTCCGTTGCTTTTCCACGAGAGCGAACAGCTGATTGTTTCTTGTCGCGCGACGACCGTTCCGTGTGCGAGAACCATAAAACAAACTGAACTCCACTCGGGCTCGCTCTATCGGTTTCTTACAACAGCGAGGGACGACGAGAGAAAGGAAGATGGAAGGAGAGAGATTTCAACAAATTCTTGTTGATTTAAATCGCAAATGTGACCCGGGAGAGAAACTGCGTAAATGCTCCCGATTCGAGAGCGCTCAGATTTTTTCTTCAGATGCTGCGTTAAGTAATATCATTTTACGACTCGTATCGATCGAATATTGATGTTGTTTGTGTAGCATAAAGAATATCAAATTATTTACGTTTCTTCAATAAGTCATTTAAGAAACGTCCAATATAAGTTGACGAGTGTGAAAATATGATTTCTCTTTTTCTGCTGCCAAAGAGAAATAAAAAGGTATTTTTTAGCGATTTTATTAGCAAATATCGTTTAATATTCATTTCTTTTTTGTCATCTCGCATACATGTAATTGCTAATGAGATAATTATAAATCATACAGCAACCATCAATTTGCTCAATATATACACATGCGTAATTTTTGCACGCGAATCATATCATATGCTTGACGTCTTCCTGTTGTTATTCATGCTTCGCGTCTTCCTGTTTTTATTCATGCTTGAAGTCTTCTCGAGGTTTTTAGAAAACGGAGGAGAAACTGTAGAATTAAATTCCTACCACACAAAGTAACATTGCGTAAAGAGACAAGAAGTATACATATGAATGTTATATTGACGAGCAATTTTGTAAAACAATTTGTGACACACACGTTCTGTAAGTAAACTTTTTTATTAAAATTTTACATCATTTGTCTTCACATGAGAAATATAATACATATATTGGTAATAATAATATATATATATATACATATATTATATAAGTGATTCCCAGTGTTTCTCTCACCATCTTCAATTAAATTAATTGGCCGATTATTCCGTACGAATTGTGACCAATCGCTTTGCTCGATTAGTCTGAACCAGTCACGGTTGACGCTTGAAAACTGGCCGTATGGTTCTCCGTACAATCCATGGTTTTTACTCTCTGGTAATTTTGATGCATTGTCTAAGTGTTTTTTTTGTTTTCAGAAAATATAAAACTACATAGCAATAAAATCTTTTTGTAATGTCTAATAATTATTATACTATATCTTTTTTTATGGCTCGCGTACGGGAGAAACTCGAAGGACTCCGACCAATAGACACTCCGCACACGTTGAAAAGCGGCTTTAGAGCATGTTAAATGTTGCACGGCTCTGGGCGACCATTTTTGTAGAAATAGCCGTTCCCACTTCACTTTACGGAGACTCGTATTGTGAGTCAACACCGTGTAAATAGTACGATTTATTTTGCAACAAGATCCGCTCGAATGATCGATATGTATCCGATGAACAACGCGAAACGTGTGCACTTCAACATGTGACGAGCCTTGCTCGCAGATCATCTCGCACGAGAGGAATGCGCAAGGGAGGAGCGAAGATACGTCGAGTCGATACGAAAAGTTCGGTGCTCCGAAACCTCCAATTACAAAATAAGTAACGTTGTATTTTTGAAGGCTGAATCTCATAAATAAGATCAAAGATCTGTCGTAACGCGTACGTGTGTGTCTGTGCGTGCATGTTTGCTGTTCCTGGGTGTTACGTTTCTTTTACTATGCAAGAACCTAACACCGAATTCACTTTCATTATCTTTTTCTCTCGCTCCTTCTATCGATTGTGTGCCTCGTAATATATTAATTGATAATTGGACGAAAAAGAAGAAGAAGTTGTGTACACACATCATTTCACACTTGTGAATTGTAATCGGAGCAACGTGTGCAACAATGGCTGCAACATTCGATCAGTATGACAAGTCAAGGTGTGTATGACAAATTTTTTGCGTATTCTAATTGTTGACCGTCCGATTAGACGTGCAATTAAGATTATTATATATTTAATGGGTACATATAATGTATATATTATATGTATGTAGTAAAGAAAACAAAACAAATTATAAAAAAATAAAATTAACTGAAATGTTTACATAATTTTAAAAGAAGATAAATATATTTCTTTTGTAAGAAATATTATAAAACGTATATGTAGTTTGATATAAAAAAAAACTTAATTGGTGCATTCAGAGGATTATATATATTTACTTATGTGATTTTCTTTTAGCTGGTACTTTGGTGCTATGTCACGACAAGATGCTTCTGATTTGTTAATGGGTGAGAAAGAAGGTGGAGTATTTCTAGTACGAGATAGCACCTCCATACATGGTGACTTTGTGCTATGTGTAAGGGAAGACAGTAAAGTTAGTCATTACATTATTAACAAAATTCAACAAGGAGATCAAATCCGATACCGCATTGGAGATCAGATGTTTCCTGACATTCCCAGTCTTCTGGCTTTCTACAAACTGCACTATTTAGATACCACACCTTTAATTAGACCTGCTCCAAAGAAAACACAAAGAGTAATTGCCAAGTATGATTTTGAAGGCAATGATTCTGAGGACTTACCCTTTAGGAAAGGTATAATCAATTTTATGTTGGTACTTTTTCTTTTTGATTGACAATGATTTGTGTGTGTACAAAGTTATATTTTATAAAGTTTATAAAAAATGATTTTACCATAGATTATTAATATAACAAAGTGATTATAATACGTAGGTGATATTCTAACTGTAATATCGAAAGATGAGGAACAGTGGTGGACGGCTAGAAATAGTCTCGGCCAAACTGGCTCAATACCGGTTCCGTATGTTCAAAAGTACGACGAGGACAGCCATATAATAGAAAATAATTCACGGCCTGAGAGTGGAGGTAGTTCCAGCTCCAATTCAAATTCAGGACACATGTCACAAGTACCTCATGTAGAAATGTCGGGACAAGCAACTGTAACACGAAGATCGAACATTCAGAGAACACTACCAGCTTTCGCAAAAGTGAAACAAGCCAGGGTGCCGAATGCATATGATAAAACCGCATTAAAATTAGAAGTAGGTGACATGATAAAAGTGACAAAGACTAATATTAATGGTCAATGGGAAGGTGAATTACATGGCAAGGTTGGCCACTTCCCATTTACACATGTAGAATTCGTAGATAATGAGACTAATGAAGACAATCAAGAGATTTAACAGAAATTCTCCGAATGTGAGGCACCGCACATGTGACAAAAAGAAAAAGGACTTCTATGTTATCAAAATGCTAAATTACTGATAACATCTATTATATGTACCATTGCATAGATATGTTTAATTTTAAATTTGAACAATTATTTACAATAACATGGAGAAATTGATTTTTTGACGTAGAAAAAAAAGGAAGGCTATAAAGATCTCATATGCTGCTAATAGTGTACGAAGTAAGAAAGATGTTAGATTGGTGGCACCATTATTGGCATTTTAGTCAACATTATTATTGATGGTATCAAAAACTTCTATATAGTTCACATTATATATATTATAGATTATCCACTATAAAAACTGAAATGATTTTATAATGAATTGATTTATAATGATTTCAATGAATAAAATTTAAATGATTCATACAGTATTAGCAGCTCAAAAATTCTTAATAGCCTCTTATTCATTCCAAATGTATTTATAACGTATTGCCGCATGTCACGTACATACAAACCCCACGTTTTCTGTGCAATATGTTAAAATATGAGGTTTTACAATTTGTATTAATCTCCTTTCAGCATGTTGCTACTTTATGCTGCAATTCTAGACAAAATTGAGACTTGTAAAAGTCGTTGATCGTAAGCGTTTCAATGATTTTACAGTAGATTTCTGCGAATTATTCCTATCATAGCATCTTGATTGATTTTTATTCATAATTTTAATAATTTTAACAAATTATTTTAGCACATTTCTATGTGCTTATTTTTATTTTATTATTTGTAAATATCTTACGATTGTTTGAAAATCTCAAAGCTGTCTGTAAAGTTACAATTTATGAACACAATTTGATTGCAGCATTTTAGTTTACATGTTACCGAATAATCTATAAGAATATATACATTGCTAATTGCCCAAAGCATACAAGCATAATTTTATAAAGTTATATATATATAAACATGCGTATGTGTGTGAAGATATAACGAAACTATGTATTGGAAAGAATGAGAATAAATGAGAGAGTGACTGAATGAGTGAGTGAGTGAGAGAGGAGGGATGGGAGGAGAGAGAGAAAAAAGATATGTCTGACATTACTAATAAAAGTGAGGTTTTAATACAATAGTAAACATAACAATTTCCAAAAAGGGTACAGTATTTGTATAGGATTATTCCTCTCCCTTCTTTACAAGTTTTACATATATGAATATACATACCTGTAGAACTTTGGTTTCAAACGTGTAGAATTTTGGTTTTGTGCACTAGTTTTACATTCACCTGTAAATTCTTATTGTTCAAAGCTTTGCATTTGATGGTTTAACACAAAGTTCTTATATATAGCGAACCATCATAGATTTGTTGATTTTAAAGACTACTATTTTATTAATTAAAGATAAGTTATATATCATAAAGTCACACATATTTCTATTTATGAATATTACAATAAAAAGGCATGCTTCTTGAAATGATCTAATTTGTTACTAAATGTTACAGTTACATTTTCCGGAGAAAAAGATATGTTCCGCGCTAAATAGTCTTCTAGTCAAAAACAGCGAAAGAGAGACTATGATAAAAAATATATTATGTATATACTCGCTCATATTATTCCCGAATACTGTTGCTAATATAAATTTTGAAAAAACATTTGAATTAGTAAAATTAATTAATGCAGTTTTATTTTGCAGACTATAACGCATTTTGGTCTCATGGTACATATAATATCTGTCAGCAGTAGATTGTGCAACATTATTGAAGTTGTGTTAGACATTTATATTAATTGTATTTATATTAATATAATGATAGAACATTTTATGATAATCGGGAAATATTGTAATAGTAGATATTTTGAATAAATGCTCGAATTACATTTGTAATAAAACTTTGTGTCGAGAAACAATTTAATTCAACTATCGAGTCTACTATTACAATATTTTCTGATTAAAGAAAAAGAGGCAAGCCAATATTATTACTTGTATATTCATTATTTTATTTTTTATATAATTATATATATATATATAACATTTTAAATCACTGTGTGTGTATGATGTTTAACATTCAATGATTTGATCGTCCTATTTCCATCGGTAATCGCACGTAACACATCAGTTATGTAAATTTTTCATAAGTTTCACGAAATTATGCGATATTTACATACTAGTAAATAGAAAATATTTCATATCAATAAACTTTGTAATTAGACAAAATTCTCTTCCGCTTGATCCTTAAACGAAGATAAAACAAAATGACCTAATTTGTATAATTTTTTACAACGTCTGGATATTCAGTGTGTAAAATAAGGCAAGCTGAATAACATAAAACAGGCAGTTTTTTTGGCAGCATTATGTGTAAGAAAAGTGATTTATATAAAATATAAGAAAATACGTGCCATTTTATACATGCTTTATCTTTAATTATTAATATTCCGCAATAACATGGTGCTTAAGTGAATTTTCAGCGTAAGAGAGTAATAACTATACAAATGTTTTAATGTTGTGCATACGCGTACGTATATGCGTATAAAAGAACAAACAATAGTTATGTGTACATTAATTCGAAGAGAATATCTGATACATATATACAATAAAGTCATAGAGTAAATAATAATTTGTATATTGCTTTTACCATTAATAATAATGCATAGGGTTATTAAAGCGTCACAGTGTATAACATATAAAATTTTAAAATATGATACCGATATGACAATGTATATTTTTCTAAGCGTACGCACACATGTATTTGAATTTTTCTCTGAGATATAGCGAAGTACATATATAATTTCATAAATAAAAATACAATACGCGGTAAGAGAGAAATTGTAATCATTTAGATAAAAAATATATTTATGTTATAATATATTTATAATAGTTTGTAATGCAATGTAACATTCAATGTTATACATAGCATTTAATAATAAATGATTATATATATATACATACATACAGGATGAAGTTGGTTGTGAAAACTACAAGATTAATAATGCACTTTACAATAGCTGTTTATTTTTTATACTATGTATATATAAGTTGAAAAACAAAGAATGTAACAGAATATACTGTAACTTCAACAGATGGGCATGTTATCGTGCTAACTGTGTAATTAACGCTGCACACATTTCGAAAAATTCCATCGTGTGATGGCCGGTGGCTTGCGGTGGCGGTAATGCTGGATCTGAAAGAATACGTTTTTTCACATTAAAATTTTATGTTTATATGATTGAAAAAATTATATATCGGCAACTTGAATTAATAATTTACCGCGTCCAATGTCATCCTCTTCATTTGACAGAGATTTGAAATCTAATAAATAACTTTTATAATCAACTTGATACAGTTGTAGCGACATTTTACTGTATCTATCAGTTAATGTATTTTTATGTCGTACTCTTACACTATATGCGTTTATGATCTTCCATTCCTGCAAAAGAGAACACAATTTTTGTCATGTACAAGGAAAACTTAACGGTTTGCTGTAATAGAGCAAAGTATGCCTAGTATGATCGATCTTACAAAGTCAAGCGCTTTCATGGCACGATAAACTTCATTCATAATGTCGTTTGGTTTTGATTGTGATCTAATTCCTAAATGCCATTTTGCTCTTTTCACGGGTGTACCGCGATTGCCTTGCGTCTGTGCAGGCGCGTTACTGCCTTGTGAACCTTGACGTTCACGATATGCTGCAACATTGCCATTATGTGTATAATTATTGTCAAAGAGAGAGATAGGAAAAAAGAGAACTAAGAGTTTTTTTATTTGGCAACTTTCACGAAATTTATCCTTATGAAATCGAAAATAGTAATAGAGGTTCGCATCTGTTTAATTCTTTCACATACGTGCAATCCTCTCCGGATGCGGTCTTAATGGGCTGCTGTTACTATCGTTTGGACTGAACGCTACAGGTGGAGGGCTGGATGCCACGTAAAAGTCTTTTAATTCCGCTTTAGCCGCTTCGTCGGCGATTCTCTTATTGTCTATAATCAAATGATAAGCAATCGCCAGTTGGTCGTGCGGATCACCGTTCAGCAGCGCAGAATGCACTTCCGGCTCTTTGACGTTGAACTTTTCGCACACTTCGTTGACAGCATCTATATCAATAACGGATGAGTCTTGCTCCACTGGTGACGGAAATAAGTATGATGGCAAATCTTTCTGAAACCACTCGTGCTTTCTAGAAAAATTGAAAAATATATGTATTACATTGTAACAAAGCACAGTGCCCATAATTACTTATTCCATGTGTTATTTAATATACTTGATATCTTCTATAGTTGCCCTCTTCATTGGGTCGACTTGTAACATATGGCATAAGAGACTAACAACACTCTTATTCAAATAGTCTGGTATAGGAAAAACACCAGCTAGAATCAAAAATGATTATAAGTTTGCTTGTTCTAGAAGAAAATCCATTCGCGTATTGATCTTTCTTAAAAAAAATAAAGTAACTCTCACATTTAATTTTGCGGAAGAGCGTAGGAACATGTTCGTCATCGAATGGTAAAGTGCCACAAAGTAAGGCGTACAATATAACACCGCACGACCAAATATCTACTTCCGGACCGGCATACAATTTACCGGATATCACTTCTGGTGCGGCATAGTTTGGTGACCCGCAGGAAGTTCGTAAAAACTCACCATCCATCATCATATTTGATAAACCTGCATTTGTAGAATATTTTATTGTTCATATGTATAGAAGTGTGTGTTGTGTGCCAAATATTCAAGCATTCTCAAGTCTACATACCGAAATCTGCGATCTTTACATGAAGATTGTGATCTAACAGAAGATTTTCCGGTTTCAAGTCACGATGGACTATCATATGGCGATGGCAATAATCAACACCTGATATGATTTGTTGGAAAAATCGTCGCGCTTCATACTCCTTAAGCTTGCCATGTTTGACGATATAATCGAACAACTCCCCGCCTGACACATATTCCATTATCATGAATATGTCTGTAGGGGTACTTATAACTTGATATCTGTATGCAATATAGAAATATATATATATATATATATATATATGTAAAATATTAAAAGAGAAGAGTTTGTGATTATATTCATATTTACAATTTAATAATATGAGGATGTCTGAAAAGTTTCAGATTCTGTATTTCCCTGCGAATTTTTCCAACAACATCTAGGCTTTTGATTTTTTGCCGATTTAAGATTTTTACAGCAACTTTATGCTTTGTCAAAATATGTTCTCCAACTGTAAATATAAATGTATTACAGAATATATTACAGAATACATTACAGAAATAGTATGCAGCAAAATCTTTATATTGTTTAATAGAAGTTACATGTGCATGCATAAATATTTTATACGTACTTTTTACTTTACCAAATGTACCTACTCCTAAAGTTTGACCTAATGTATAATGGCCTATTTTAACAATAGGTTGTAGTTGATTACTTGACACCTTCTCTGACATCTTTAATCCACTGCTGTCTAAATCACAATAAAAAAACTTGTTGAACACGATGTCATATTCTTAAATTAATATTGTCAGAACTGTCAAATCAGCAGTTAAAGAAAATGCATGTTAAAAAGTTTAAATTAACATGTAAAACTTAAAAAAGATTTTAAAATGCAAATTTTAGCACAAGATGTACTTATTGTCAGGAATTGTTACAAAATACATGTACAAAATGTCTGCATCCAGCAAACGAATGTATGTAATTTTACTGCGTAATTTCACTGCGTGATTTCGTTTCAATATTGTTTTTATTATCAACGTTGTAGATACATGTCAGAAACTATGCAAGAAAAACTCTTTACTGTTATTTGTAATCTATTACGTTTTTATTTAAACAATAATTACATTTTTATTTAAACAATATTGACTGTACTATTTATCGTATTCCACCAATTTACTTACTCATGTACTTACATACAACAGTTCACAAAAGCAAATCTTTTCACATTAAGCCCCACGATTAAGTAATAAAAAATGGACAAAATTAACATAAAATTTTTGACTACTAAAATACGTAGTGGCAAAAGTGCGAATAATTGCGATCACCTGACACTATTTACATGCTAGAAATGGAGTCCAAGTCACGCTATACATGCTTCAAAGCAGCACTGTCAGCACTGGCAGCTGCGAGTCATATTCTACATGTGTCACATGGCTCACATGTGTGTAAGAAGCATTTTAAATTGCGGCGGAGACTAGCAGAGATTACAGACTTATAAAAATGACTCCGGTAATTTTATGTTTTATTATACTTTGACATTTAATCATACCAGAATCGGAATTAACTTGAGTATATACAAGAATACATTATGTTTGCCTGAAACCTATATCTCATCATGTTGTTTATTTACATATTTCAGTATTATTTATGTATTTTTTCAGATATGCGACACGTTACGAATTCTTCATTTACCTCCACAACTTTCAAACGATCGGCGCGATGTGTTGTTACAGAAATACGGTGCAATAAAAACCAAAACAATACGACTGTCAAACAAATACACCGCTACTTTTGCCAAGTTCCCATCTCCGCAATTAGCAGCAGAAGCATTGTTGCGTTTGCACCAGTTGAACGTCAGAGGACAATATCTGACAGTCGAATATGCTCACAAGTCTATTGAATTTTCGGAACAAAACGTCCAGCATGAAGTGTCAAAAAGCAAGGATGATGCAAAAGAGGAAACTGCCAGTAAAGCTCACATACAAGCATTTTTGCGGAAGTTGAACAATTGGACTATGAATCATGACTTCAGTCAATTACCTCCTCCGAATATAAAATATAAATATCCACCACCAACAAAAAATACATTAATAAGAATAGCTATCATGCTAATAGAGGAACCAGTTTTTTACACACAGGTAAATTGTTTTAATTATTTTTAATTATTACAACATACTCGATTATGCAATTTTGGTGATGGTATTACATGTTTAAGTAGGTGCTGCATTTAATGAATAAAATGAATTTGCCTCCTCCTTTTGAAGAATTAGAAGCAGAATTTCTCATGCTGAAGGACATTTATAATATGGAGAAGTACAAAGACATCTTTGGTAATAATATTATAATGAATAAAGATGAAAATATCATAAAGTTAATTATATAGTAGTTTTGTCTCGTATCAAGATTATATTTCAAATAGATCAACATAGCATTGTTTTTGTCTAGATATCGGAGATGTGAAGAAAGAGGAGGAGGAGGAGGAGTCCGAACTAGAATCAGACGAAGAAGATAATGCGAGACCTTTGGAAATCATTCCTGTTAAACGAAAACGGCCGCAGTCCACAAAACGATTGAAGATTCCCAAGTTTGTAAACCCTGCCAAAAACATTACAACTTCATCTACGCAAAAAGTACTGAAACCAGAAGAAATGTTCGAACCTGTTGAACGTGGCGAGACTAAGAATCTCAGAATCGAATTAAAAACTCTGGATACATCGTCATTGGATACCATATCTGCTAATCAAGATAATACTGTAACGACAGACGGTGGATTTGGTTTAATATACCCAACTAATAAAACCGATGATGCGAAAGACAGCACAGAGGATGTAGAAACGCAGAAAAATAAGTTTATAACTTCCGAGGAATTAGCAGCTAACAGAATTTCTACTCATGATCAACGAATACTCCCTGTGTTTAAGAATTATCATCCAGGCAAACCATCCAATCGCCTTTACATAAAAAATCTTGCGAAACAAGTAGAAATCAATGATCTACACTATATTTATCAACGATATGTTATAGCAGGGTTGAAAGATGTTGAGAATAAGTAAGTATTTTGTTGAAGTATTTTATCTTGTAAAGTGTGTATATTTCTTATTGGTATTAACGTCTTCGTTGCAGGTATGATGTAAGACTTATGCAAGAAGGAAGAATGAAAGGTCAAGCCTTTATTACTTTACAAAATATTGTTCAAGCTCAAATGGCTCTCGAGGAAACAAACGGATATATATTGAAAGATAAGCCTATGGTAGTACAATTTGCCAAAGCTCTTAAAAGTTGATACTGATGTATAGATACTGATTCCTACAATGAAGTAAGTTTATTGTATAATTTAAATTGTAATTTTTATCGGTATATTACATAATGTTTTAATAAACATGATGTTGTTCTTTATATTTCTTAGAGAACTAAAAGAATCTCGTTAATTAAATTCGAACATAAGTGCGGAAGTGTTCACGAAGATTTAAAAACAAATATACTTGACAAAGTTTAGGAATTCATACCAAAATACGAAAAAAAGAACTTTTAAATTTGTAATATTAATATAATTTATTGAAGAATTATAACAACTAATCTATTTCCTATATTTCACTTCGAACAACAATATTTAGAACAAACACGACTTCGTGCACGACTAAATCTCGTGCCGTGTTTAAGTATGGCTTCACCTATGAAGCTAATAAAGCGTCCAGCGCTTTCGTAACTGCAGCGAATATTTCCTCTACACTTCCTTCCGCGTTAATCTGAAATAATAAAATAAACAAATTGCTTTTGCTTGAAAAATGTGTAATAATCGCAAAATACATCGAGAACACTCACTCTAACAACTTTGTCTTTGTAATGTTCGACGATCTCGTTGTTTTTTGAATTGAATATTTCGATCCTTTTTTTGATTGTTTCCTCATTGTCATCCGCCCTTTGGGATACAGCAGCGCGTCCCAAAAGTCTCTTCTTCAGGGTCTCATTTGATACATCGAAGAAGAGAATTAAGTCGCAAGGACAAACCTGTGCAACAACATACAAGTTCAAAATAGAAAAAAAGACAGAAAATAGAAAGAAAGCAAAAGATAGACAAGTGTTACGTTTTGCTCAAAGAGAATGCCCTGTTCTTTTTCACGAGGATATCCGTCGATGAGAAATCCAGTTTCTGTAGTTTTTTCTTCACGCGCTTTATTCATCTTTTCCTTTATAAGTTCCAGCACGATGTCCTAGTGAAACCATATCATCTTCATGCTGAGAAAAACGAGATCTTGTTCGCGTAAAACACGCGATATCTTTTATATATACTTGTTTACGTTAATTATATTTACTTATCCTCACACAACATTTTTTCGCGGCATTTTAAAATCGACATAAACATTAAAATTATATATTGTTTGTACGACAATTACATACTGTTGGCACGAATAATCCTTTGGACATTAGTTCTTGAAGTGATGCACCTCTTTCGCTACCGCTTGCGACTTCCGCTCGCAGCAAATCGCCACTGCTCAAGTGAAGAAATCCATATTTCTCGATCATGCGATCACATTGTGTCCCCTTACCGCAACCTGGTCCACCGATCACCCAGATTGTTTTCATTTTTTCCGCCTAATTTTCTTCTGAGCGGCGCTCTCTAGATTAAAAATGGCGCCTTTTAAATCTTGCAAAGAATGTACAGAAAGACCATTTTTCACATATAACGAATAAAAAATTTATATAAATTTTTAAAACAAGTATTTTATTTAAAATAAATACACTCGAAGAAAAAGAGATTAAATTTTGAAACGATTAACTAGACTGTCAAAGAAACTTTAACGCCCACGTTCATCATCTATCGATTGAGCTAATCGGTCAATTAACTTAAGTGTGTCAATCGTAATTGCTTGATTCGGTTGATCGACCGATGCAATTTCGACAGAATAATCGATCGATTACGTTAATCGGAGATAGATTAGGGTGAAATTATTATCTTTGACAGCTGTAAAACCTCGCAATGTGCATACGTCAAAAGAAAAATTCCGCGATATTTCGAGGAAAACTTGAGCAAACGATAACTAGCGTGTGTACAGCGATTGAATCATGAAAACCAAAAATTGAACATCGATTATTCTTTTGCTCATCGACATCACACACCACACGCGAGTTACGTCAAATTATGTTTGGCGCTTGCGCTTTCGGAAAAGATAATCGATGTCGGCAGTTTTTTCGTCACCTTGACTTTTCTTTATATCTTATATACAAAACACCACATCCAGCTGAGCCAGTGGATTGATTTTTGAGTGTTGCGGATGTTTTGTAGGTCAGGTGGGTCTTTTTACACCGCCGAGAACTGAACTACGCATACAGACTTAAGGCGGCGAGTTCAAAAATATTTCAGACCTAGACCAGTATGTCTACAGTCTGATTTTATATTTAAGATTGTCTTAAGTTGGTCTTAAAATGATATTATGACGATCTCAAATATAAGATCTCCGATTGTGAATGCCGCCCTTAGAATGTCTCTTGCTACACTTTGAAATAGAACAGTCAAATTTGACGTCACATTCGGAAAATAAAAAGAATGCTTTATCATACACTTTGTTTCATAAAGTTCAGTCCTAGGATATGAAAAAAGAACAAACCTAATGATTAAGTTGAATTAAACCTTTTAGATAAAAGTGAGAATGTAGCTCTGATATAACACATATGCGCGCGCACAAACACACACGCACATATACAATTTATAAAATCCTTAACAAACCCCTACATACATATATTGATTGACGATTTACTTATGGATGTTATTAAGCACAGTATGCACACAAAAGTGCAAAAACAACTAAACATAATTGAGATGATCTGCTCGTATTCTGGGAGCTTATGTGAGGAGGTGGTATATTACACAATATTAGCTAGATATATATAAATGTAGCAAAGCCTAAAAATAAACTCTCAGCAAATGTTGTATCTCTTATCCAGACTACTGTATATCACATACCACCTTGCAGAAGGCATAATTGATGTCTCAGATCACGTTTCACATGTTTTAATATTTACAATCTTTATTTTTTCTTTCATATACAGAATTTAATTGTACTTAAGAAATACATAAATTCCTTTTATATATTACATATTTGGTATATATATTATATATATATATATATATATATGTATATATATAACTGTTATTGTTTAATATGAACTAAAAATCACATTTTTATACATCTTATTCCTAAAATATTTCACCTTTGTACATATCAATTATCAAAACTAAAAACAGGAATAAAATATATCCTTAATCTATACAAAAAAATTGTAAATGCAAATTAGTAAAGTAGTAAAAGCGTGTACATATACATTCAGTAATCTTGTGTTAATAAATGTTATAAAAAATTCACTATTCTATTTATAGATACACTTATATATAATAAAATGAAGTTTTTCTAAAGTAGATTGTTCTTTACTAACTGTAAAATTACATTAGATGTGTTATAACTTCCCCATCACATATATTTTCACCAACACTAATATCCATTATTTTATCTTTCCCATGTGTTAAAGTAGAAAGAGATATATCTAAAAAGCAAGCTTAGACTTACAGCCGTACAAAACTGTCTTAAAGCAAGACTCGTAACTGTATTTTTTTATATATATATTTGAAAAAAGTTTTGAAAAAAGGCTAGTACAGAGACAATTGGTTTTAAGTATCAGTAAGAAGCATGAAAAAAATGTTTCTATTCATTAAAAAAAAGTAGGATTCGCCTTAGATCTTAGATAAGTTAAGTTTTGGAAAATTCAGTTCTGCAGTAGTTACAAGAAAAGAAGAATGCATTAAGAGCAAAATTACAAGTAATTTTTTTTTTCAAATATTAATTTTAATATTTACTTTGCCTTACTAATTTTAACTTTAGATTTTCCAAGTTTCTTGGAGCGTGCTCGAATCATGTGAGACATGAGTGTGTATATTGTAGGCAGGAATAATACGAGTAAATAAAGTCTCATAAAAGTAGGGAAGTGAAGAGCAAAGTTATAAGTATTTGGTAAGGAAACAGTGAATTTTTGAGTTTCCTCAAAGTATGGTATATTCCGCATTATTATAATACCCTCGCACATAAAACCCAGGGGATACAGTGGTATCCATATTGTATATCTTAACCATGTCAAAAAAGCTATTTCAATGTTCAGTAATCTCATAATGTAATATGGATATCTGACCACTTCTATCGTGCTCCATACAATAAACAAGTAAAAAACAACCGGCTTAACTTGCATACGAGGTTCGGCGTCGATCATACACAACAATATAAAAGCCCTACCTCCCACCTGTAGAAAAGACACAAGTGTGCTAGTTTTTGTGTATCCAAATAAAGGATGCATTACCTCCAAGAACTGTAAAAGTTGTATAAACTTAAGTATGTTTCCCACTGCTGCAAATGTTTCTTTCATGAAATCTAGAACAACCATTTTATATTGACAAATGTTTTTCTAAATAGAGTTTAAAGAAAAACACTGTTAGAAAATTTTTTTAAATCTCTAAAAAGAAATCTAAAAAAAGTATCATACACTAGTGAATATATATATATATACCTTTTCCATCTCTTGAATATCGTATGCTCATTACAGCAAGCACATAAATGAAGCCAACAAACTGACAGAGATTATATATAACAAGATATACTTTTGCAAAGTCCTCTGTAAACACAAAATGTTTTATAAACAATATATTGACTTCTTCATAAAATATATATTTACCTTTTCTATAACCAAATTCTTCTTTGTGAAGTTTATCATACATATCGGGATAATCATCATGAATATCACGTCTTTCATCCTCATTATCATCCACATCTTCGCTTTGCCATTTATCAAAATCAATCTTAAGCCAGGAAGGCTTTTGTGGTTGACTTACTAATCTTGGCCACCAGCTATTACATTTTTTTTTCAAGATAAAATCTACTTGTCGGTCAATTACCTTATAATAGCTATCCTATAATGTAAACATTACATACAGTAATGTCATCTTATCAAGTTTTATCATTTATATATAGACATTAAGAAATGATTTGTCTTTACATTTGGTTCAATAGATGAATAAAAATTCAGATTGAAGTTGTAATTGTTCAGACCTCTAGCTCCTTGTCCATAAGCTACAACTTGCAATGTTGTTTCTTTTAAATTAACATTGAGGTCCTGTAATACAAGCACATAAATAAAGATATAATTCACATCAATATTTTATAATAAAAATAAATATACACATAATTACACATATTTATATAATTCATAAAATTTAAAATTTATATAATTTTTATAAAATGAGATATGTTAAGAAAGGAATTGTAATATCCATACCTTTACATCAGTTAGATCTACTTTTAGTGAAATTTGATTTTCCGTTTGGGCCCAGTATACAAATGGTGTGAGTGTGTTGGACATTTTTTCATAACGCGATTGAACCGAGTTTTATTCGGTTATTGCGTTTTTTCTAGATTCTAGAAATCTTATCTTGGCCAAAAAAAAAAAAAAACGTTTTAAGCTTGTCACTGTATCATATTACATGTATTATGGAGACAAATAAAAATGAATTACACGCAGAAATTAGAGAGATTCACTGTCAGTACTATTTACTCCGGTTCCGATATTTACTGAAAATCTATAGTACATATATAACGTAAACAATTATTCACTTTAGTTCTCAAATATTGACAAATTTAAGACCATTGCACGTGAAAAAGTTTTAGCGGTAATCGTAAAGTTGCAAGTAATTCAATCAATTACAAGCCAGTATTAGCTTACACTAACTAGAATGCTGAATTATGATTGGTATTATGATTTGTTTACAATCTTACGACTATAAAATTTTTTCACGTGCAATGGCCTTTGTGCTTAATATTTGACGCGTTTTTTGCGTGACACGAAAGAATCCGGTAGTTAACGAATGTTTAGGTTAGGAAATCTATCACATATTTGCGTTCAGCAGAACAAGCTTTGTAGCAATCGATTGGCTCTTACTTTTAGAACCAGCAAATCAACGTCAAGTGTTAACAAGACGACAAATTAGCAATTGATCTGCTGAACGCGGCCAATGTAGTAAATACACACCTTGATATTTGTTCTGTAGTTCAGTTCTTGACGGTGTAAAAAGAACAAACCTCTAGCAAAAACTCGCAGCTGTGTTCGGCATGAAAATGCACGAGAAGCTGTGTTGTTTACCGAAGAGTTGTGTGTGTGGTTTGAAAATTTTGTTTGAATAAATGGCAATGCGAGTTTCAAAAAATGACTAATGCCGAGGTGTTACAATTGGACGTATGGAAAGGTGACTGGGGTCTACCGTCAGTCGATGTAGAATGTTTGCAAGTTTTGGTAAGTATCAGAAGCAGGTTATAGCACTATCATGGGCCGGTCTCACCATCTCCGATTAACTTAATCGGCCGATTATTCTATTGGAATTGACCAATCGCATTAGTTGTGTTTAGCGGAATTGATCAAAATTGATAAATTGCAATTGACATCAATCGATTAGAATAACTTTCAAATTGTGAAGGAATCTGCTTTAATTACTTAGGTTTTAATTGTCGCATGCTTAATGATCAATTGCCAAGAATAAGTATTAAATTTTCTATATTATTTATAGGCATATGCAAAATTCAGTGGAATACCTTTAAAAGTAAATCTAACAAGCAATCCATTTAGAACACCAAATGGTCGATTACCCTTACTTAAGGCTGGTCTAAAACCTTTAGACACAGTTAAAGATATATTGCCATTTTTTAGAACAATACATAGTTCTGATTACACATTAACAAATAAGCAATGTGCAGATGTTATGGCTTTTGATGCTCTGCTTAAGGAAAAATTGTATCCAGCCTTTCAATTTATATGGTATGACACATGAGATATAGATATGTAGACAGAATAAGATGTGCATTTGTGTTCAGGTCTTGTAGTTTTTCAAAACTAATTTTACCTGTGAAAAGTGTAGTTTGTTATAATTTGAAGGTTTATGATTTCAGTACAACTTCCATTGTTTTCATAATTATAATAAATGTAAATGTTCTACTGTTGTTTTTAGGTGGATAGATAAAAAGAATCTTGATGAGTTAGTTCGGCCTTGGTATTGTAAAGCACTGCCATTTCCACTTAATTTCTATTATCCTAGAAAGTTTGAGCAACAAGCTCAAACCTTGATACAAAGTTTATATCCTATGGAAGACAATATGAGCGTTATTGAAAATGAGGTATGTAAGAATAATCTTTGAAGATTGTTAGAGCTTGAAAAAAAACATATATTTGTATGTGCATTTGTACATCCTTGAAAATGTTGTGATTCTATAAGAAAAATTATATAATAACAGATATACTCAGAAGCACAAAAATGTCTGACATTGTTATCTACAAGACTTGGAGATAAAGATTTCTTTTGCGGACAACAACCCAATACAATAGATGCTATCGTGTACTCATATCTGGCACCATTGCTCAAGGCTCCGTTACCGAATCCAATTTTGCAAAATCATCTGAAAGCTTGTACAAATCTAGTGAAATATGTATCACGTATATCACAGAGATACTTCGAGAAGGAATATCAAGCATATGAGAAATTAAAGGCAGAAAAAAATGTTGACAAATTGAAAAAAGACTCCGATAATGAATTCCCAAATAAAAGAAGAAATCAAATGGTTGCTGCACTTGTTGCTATACTGGCGATGACAGGATATGCGTTATCTACTGGTATTGTAGAAGTAAGTTTTGTTCGTGTTTAAAAAAACTTATAATATAAAAAACACAAAAACACACATATAATACGTTTTATATACGTTTTATATCTAAATAGCGTTACAGTTTGTTTAAATATATAAATATTGAACAATTTTAATTAGATAAAATTATTTTTATATGGTAATTTTTTGATAAAAAATCAAAATTGTCTTTTATTTGTATGAAAGAAATATTGTAAAATTGTTTTTATCAATCATACTACAGCTGGATCTCTGTTTTGTTATTTTTTCTGAATTGGACTCTTAGCCGAGGTGTTTTCTCGCAATAGTTTTTTAAATTAAATCCATAGGGTGATAAAAGTGTCTATATATGAGATATAATAAATTAAACATCCTATATAAATTTTCAAAATATAATTTGTTCAAGTGATACTTTAATATTTCGTATCTACGGTTCTTACTGGTCGTGTTATTTCTCTTATTGATAGTAAATAGATTGTTTTGAAGACATACGATGTTGACATTAAAGCTACACGTAGATTTATTTGTAGGTGCTAATATATTTAGTAAGAAGCAGAAAATTTATTAAGATTCCTAAGAAGAAAAGAAAACGTGAGTATATTGGACGATGTTATATCTTTTCCCGAACTTAACAGATCAGTTTTTATTATATAATAAATATATCAATTTTGCTTCATTGCTATGTTACAAAGAAAAATTGCTATAAATGTATTTGTAAATATTATATACGTATGTTTATAGTTATGTGTTCACATATATATGAATATCTTATGTTTTTGTTTAGCCTGTGTGTTTAACAAAAATTGAAGAAATTTTATTCCTATAAATATAAATAAATCTACAGAGATCTTATTTTTCTATTGTATTTAACATTAGGGTATAGAATTTTATATTTCTAAAAGTATTCTAAAATTTTTTACTAGAGAGATCATTTTAAAAATACCTTTGGCATAATAAGCTTACTAGTGTGTGTAAAAATATATATAGATCCAAGATTAAAACAATTAATTAAACAGTTAGTGCGCGTCATTTTCTTGCATTATTGAAGAATGACTTAAAACTAATTAAAAAAAAAAATAATACATGTTTGTTAAAGGTATCAGTGAACGATGACGAAATCCCGGATGAGCCAATGGACTATATATTGAACAATGACGATGAATAAAAAGGAGAGATGTTCACATGGAAAAAATTTGGAATATAAAATTATCAAAAGAGAATATTTTCGATTCTAAGCATTAGTTTATAATTCGTGTGTAAAATTCTGGTGTATAGCACAATATATTTCCGCGACTAGAAAATTCAAGAAAGAGAATGAGAAATATTACACAAGATACGTAAAAACATGTAAATATAGCAATACATATATAATAAAATATTTTTGGGGGATATGATGATCAATATCATTATTTGGGAATATGCCATATGTATATTATCAATTCCACTTGATCTTTAAATTTTTTTTTCTATTGCGATAGTAGATTTTTTTAATAAACGAAGACGTTCAAATCTTTTGTAGCAAATTGAACATATTTTATTGTGCAATACTTATTGACAGTATTGATATATGTAATAAAACTGATTTTTCTTTACAAGAACCTAAAAAAATGAAATTAAAATTAAATTTAATTTAGTATATAAACAAAAATTTAGCAATAGAGCCAACGCAGTTATTGATGCGTATAATGTGTCGTTTATTAAAGAAAATGTAGATGTTTCGTTATTTGGTTTGTATTTTCAATAAAAAAAAAGTTGTTCGGCTAAAATCGTCAAAAATCGTCAATGACCGTGATTTGACAACCGTTTTTTACTCTGTTTATTTAATAAGACTTCCTGATTTATGATGATAGCTCTAGAATAGTCCTATCAAGTAAAAAAGTTTAACAAAAGCAGCATAAACAATTGCATTCTGCTAAATGTGTCCGATGTTGTTCTTTGAGTCACTGTCGTCAACATTTGAATTCATATTTTTAATAGGTACATACATGTACTTCCAAAAATACGAGACGTTGATTGGCTGCGGCGTGACTCACACGTTACTCCCTAAAGTTTCGTCCTGTAGGCGATAGTCTGATTTTGGCGCTTACCCCGATCTAGAGATTTTACTCTTGCAAGGTAAGCGACTTGCTTTTTTCGCGGTAACGTGCGAGACCGCGTCGGAACAAGCGCGCAAGCATCAGTTATAACGTGGAAGCTTTTCTTTTTCACGGAATCAAAGATTTGCAGAATTCGTGAGAAGATTTATATATAGCTACTTGGACGCGGTGTTAATACACTCCAGGTAAGTTTTTAGAATTGTTAGTGTAAAACGTTTTTGAATACAACATGAGAACAATGAATTTGTCGAGAAAGTCGGCGGTCAATCTTGTGGAAATTAACGCGTTTGTGAAAATACTTGTTTTATGTCACGAGACGTGTCGATTTGTATCGTTGGCCTGCACATATTCACTTTACAAGACTTTACAAATTGCGGATATTGAACTTAACACGTTGCTCACGCTTCGTTACCCTGAAGTTGCTCCTTTTCCCGCAAGTTTGTGTGTTGTATTTATTATTCCTACATGCATGTATAAGGTTAACAATGGTCTTTTTTTATTTATACTTTGTATCTGAACTATTTTGAATTGTCAATTATGCTTGTGATTATATATGATTATCTAAAAATAAGTTGTATCACATGGTAGAGATCAGCAATCACAGTCTTTTGGTTTGGAATGTACTACACACATTTTCTTTCACTTGTTTATGTATTAATTAGGATTTTCTATTCTCTTCGTTTTATTTTTATATCTTATTTCTGTGTGGCAAGAGTTATCCAACTGATATTTGTTTGCAGTATAAGCCACAATGAGCAAAGTTAAGGATTCTCCGCCTACAGATAATGAAACAGAAGAAGAGTTCAGTGTAGAAAAAGTCTTAGATAGAAGAGTTGTAAAAGGAAAGGTAATATATACATTCATATCGTTTACATTTTTACATTATCAAGATTTTTTATTCTAAATAGATATAACTTTTATTTAAAGGTGGAATATTTCTTAAAATGGAAAGGATATTCAAATGATGAAAATACCTGGGAACCAGAGGAAAATCTTGATTGTCCAGATTTGATTGCTCAATTTGAAGAGCAACGAAAAAAGAAAGAAGCTGCGGCTGCTGCAAAACGTCATGAAGAAAAAGAGCAAAAGAAACGAAAAAGCACCAGCACACCTACACCTACAGCAAATAAGAAAAAGGCTGTAGTAGAAGAAAAGAAGGCGGAAGGTAAAGGAGGGAAGCATCGAAAATTTTTTCATTATTTTTATATTTTGACTCTTGATATTATACTTCTTTTTTACTTCAAAAGTTGATGTAAAATAGTATTATAAAGTTACTTTTAAACACATTTTAATATATGTATATTTTTTTTATTTACAGGATTTGATAGAAATCTAGATCCAGAACGTATTATTGGTGCTACTGATTCCAGTGGCGAGCTAATGTTTTTAATGAAGTGGAAAGGAACAGACGATGCTGATCTGGTACCTGCTCGTCATGCTAATGAAAAATGTCCACAAATCGTTATTAAGTTTTATGAAGAACGATTGACGTGGCATAGCCCTGCCCATGATGAAGAAAATTCTACAAAAGCTGACCCGGAGTAGCGTTCACCTTTCTGATATATCGCGCGTTTTAAGATGTGTCGCATTTAGTGACGAAAACAGATATAAACTTTCTAACTTACACTTACCGACAGTTATTTCACTTTGCAAATCATATTCACAGTGTTTTTTACAAATTGAAAAAGATTATATAAAAAAATTAGTAAAATCTCAAATATCAAAAGATCAAACTGGTTAATTCTTTTGCCCATGTTTGTGTAATATGTTTCCTTTTTTTTGTCTTGTTTTAGTTTTTTCTTTATATGATTTTTATCTTTTATATGTGGTAGGGAATTTTATGTATATATACATTAATTGTTTGAGAAAGTTTTATAAATAATAACTTAGTAATTAAATAATTATTGTTTATAAACTTTATGTATAAAGTAATTATATATATATATATAATTCTCTACTACACGTAGAAACTAAAAAACATTAGATATATATATCTTACTACTTGTACATATAATTTTTGCTACTTTCATTATAATTCTCATTTGACAAAAAGATTTGTGTATACCAATTACTATGTGTACATTTTGAATAATTTTATTCAGAGTTAAAACAAACGTTAAATTCTATAATTGCTAAGCCAAAGTGAAAATCAATAAACGATAAATATTGGCAATTTAAACTTCTAGTGTTTGAAACAGAAAATTAAAAAAAAAAGTATTTTTAATATGATTAAAAATACAAAAGAAACTGTATAGTTTTGGACTATATCAATACGGACAACCGCATATAGTTTTTTCTGTTTCTGAATTAAAACTTTACTTAAATTTTAAATTTCGCGCGATGTGAGCATTTTGTATCTTATTGAGCTTCTGTATTAGAATTGTTGTATTAAATAACATTACACCCCGCAATATATCCTGCATCTTTATTCATATTTCAGTTTTTCCCATCCTTTTCTTCTACATTACATTACAAATATATTGTATAAAATTATTTCTACAATATATTACATGTTTATCCTTTGAATTTTTTAATGTCTTTTTTAGCCTGGACAGGTCTTCGCTTTCTTTTACCAAAAAATTTTTTAGCTTTTTGAAGTCTTTTCACTTCCCAGTCTATTTGTTTTTCACTGGCGCCATCTTTGTCACTAAAAGTGTTGCTACTACCATATTTTCTTTTTGATTTAGTTTGCTCTTCTAGCATCGCGGCAAACTTTTCTGCAGACACAAATATATTATTATCAATT
>QVOA01005934.1:0-42126 GCA_014825685.1 Pseudomyrmex cubaensis | reverse complement strand
CCCTCTGTCGCCTCGCGGTGGATCTTTTCACGATCCTTTCACACAAACGCGCGGTCTCTTCCAATCCGTAATTCTTTTCTCTCTCTCTCTCACTTTATTTTTCCTCCTTCTCTCTTCTCGACGTTCTCTTTTCTCGCGCATCCTATTTAGGATTTAAACGCGCACGTTCGCGATTGCGTATTTAATGGGTTTCCGCGCGAGAAAAATTTATTTTTTCCAACGATTCGAATGTCTTTACCCAACGGGTCGTTTTTTAATTAAATACAAAACAGGTCTAGATTTGTTGTCACTCTTCTTTATTATTATGTTGTCTCATAAATGAAAAATGTTCAGTGAAACTCGAGGATTATTCGCGCGCGCTTTGTTCGGAAAATTTATTTGTCGGAATTTTCTCGGAGAAAAATTTTCTCTCGTTTAACGAAAATTATATATCGGACACGCTCGTTCGCGCGAGTTGGTTTCTATTTCTCTCGGGTTTACATCTGCATAGGTCCGTATCCTATTTTTAGATCAGCGCAACGCACACATACACACACACGTACACAGAGCGCGCCCGACTTGTGTGTGAACTCGGGTTGCCGCCGCGCGAGATACGCCGGAAGTGAAATATTAACAAGCACGATACGCCGCGCGTATCTGCGCCGTAACTGTCGTTAATGCAATTAAAAGAGAATTCGCTGCGAAATACTTGCTCGCATTTTTTTTTTTAATACGCAGTTAATTTCCCGGCTAAGAAGAAAAGACCGTTGATTCGTTAATTGCGCAATCGCTCGTAAATTCGTTAACGAGACGTGACGCGCGCGCGCGTTTGATAAATTTCGAACCGTCAAGATACATCGCCGCGGATGCGGGCGGTGATTTGCGGCGGTTTAATCTCGCCACCGAGGTGGAAAACGCGGGGGAGGAGGAGGAGGAGGACACAATTGGTCGATCGGGCGCGTTCGATTAAAACGCCATTGATTTGCTTAACTCTATTACGCGTCGCGCACATGCCAATTATCGATTGGTTTAGTTTCCCCACGCACTTCTCCTTGAAGAGAGAGAGAGAGAGAGAGAGAGACTACGTGTGAGCGCATCATCATCGCATCCCGGGACGCGCGAATCCTCCCTTAGATCGGTGGATCACGAACGTCGTGCGAAATCACGCGCGTGGTCGCGCGCAGCAAGCGGAGCGGCGGCTCCTTCAGCGGCTCCGGTCAACGATCGTTATCGCCGATTAATCCCCGTATGCGTATCGGTCGTTTACCTGAAACCGACGAGAGATGTTTCCGACCCGTGTTTATCAGTTCGACGCATCTGATTTTCCGCCTCGTTCCAATCAAGATTCTATTCTCGGAGAGTTTATTCAGACGCCGACTTTTGCGGAGACGGAGATGGATCGCATGGGCGTTCGCGTTGGACGTTTCTCGAATATATTTATGTAACGACCCTATCGCCCCGTTTGATCCGTTTCGGGGCGCGATGATATTCGCTTGTTAACGGGATTACGGACAACTAGTTTGGAGGAGGAGCGGGGGGAAAAACAAAGGATAAAATGCACAAATGATGATAAACTTTGTTGCGCAACGAAGTTCGACAAAGCGAAACGGTATGTACGTTGAAATTTGCAACAAACTGACCAATAGAGCAGCAATGAGCGAGATTGCAGCCCCCCAGTCCGCTCTTGGAACGAAATAACAAAACTATTGGGAAAAAATCGAAAGAGACTCGTCACAGATAAAACTGTATAGACGTTGAAAATCTGAGATACAGATTTTTCCAGAGTTTCTTAAACGCAGTTTTTTTCAGTCGATCGTCGCCGATCTTCGTTCTTTTTCTCTCGATTTTAAGAAATCGCGAACGATTTTGCGTGCGTGACAAACAGAATCGCGAATTTATTCAAACGTGTGCCGGGAAGATTGTCTTGTGGAGAAAGTCTCGTTTGCGTTCGTGTCACCACTTAGAGTTTACACGCGAAAAAAAAAAAACGCTTAACGAACGTACTTCCGCATTCGGCTCCGATAATTAATGACCGCCGAGCGTTCGTTACGCAACAAACGCGATGACATGTCGCGCATCGAGTTCTCGACTTGGTTTTCTAAATTCAAATGCGTTGCGAATCGTAACGAGGCGGAAACCGTGTCGTTTGTCGATTCTCTCGATCGCTTGAAGATCGGTTTGACGATGCAACGTCGCCGAATTGAGTTGAAAACAAAAAAAAAATCAAATCATGCAGATCGATTGTTTTGATTAAAAATTGGAAACGCGCATTTAAAACGATATTTCGCTCGCGATTCTCGCGTGTTTCATATATCGTTTCTCGTTCTCCCGTTAGACAGTTAAAAAATATTTCACCACGTGAAATAAATCGCCGGCGTTTTGTTTTTCCTTTTTTTTTCGCGCGTTTTGAATCGCGACGCTGATTTGCTTGACGAGCCGTCGAGATTTTCTCGACGCGTTTCTACGAGGTGACGTCAGAGCGTATTAATGGCGTGTGTGCAAGTTCTCTGACGTTCCCGTGTGCCGAGTAATAAAGTGCGTGTTGCGTGTATAAACGCGCGCGTGTCTTTGGCACGCGTTTCGCGCAAAATTAAACCGCGGCCCGGAACGTTCGCATCATTTGCTCTCTCTCTCTCTCTCGTCCGACGCGAGTTGATCATCGCGAGTATTCTAATTAGAGAGACTGCCGTTATAATCGGAAATATCACCATCGGCGACTTAACTGTAAAAGTTACTTAACGTTTACGTTCAAGCAATTAACCTTTCATGCGTGATTTAGATTTCTCCCCGGTAGCTTCTCGAGGGTCGATCCCGCTCGGAACATCGCCTCGAAGCACGCGATGTGCAGCAAAGCGAGATTTTCTTTTTTTCGCTGAAAATGCGACAAGAGAAAATTCTAAATAAAAAAAAAACAGAATACAGAAATATTAACATTCAGAAAAAAAAACGTTGGCGCGCGGAAATCGACTCGCGAGTAAGAAACTCGTTAAATTAATTAATCAATTAACTGCAGGCGATTGAGCCGACGCAGTTCTCGTTGCGCAATGTTTGTTTGAACGCAATATTTATGTTTAATTAATTTTATTACAAGTTTTTTCTCAATGAAAAAAAAAAAAGCAACGATCGCATAGAAATGGAACGAAAGACGCGCGATTGGATCGAGCGGGAAAATGATGTCGAAGAAACACACAACTTCGTTAATTAGATCGCTCGCGCTTTATCGAGAGATTCGAATGTGCGCGCCTATTATTTCAAGTCGCGGCCTGTGACAATTACACTTGAGAATTGCAATTGTCCCATAAATTAAGTCTGTTAAACTACGTCCAACGGAAATGTGGAGGACACAATTGCCGCGTTTGTTCGTCGCGGAATTAACCTTCGACGACACGTACGACGAGTTGACATTAAGATAAAAACGGGTAAAAAATGTTACTCGCCCGACGGATGTGTCTTTTCATTATCGATCGTTCAATCACGTGACGAAGTTTTATTGCGTCGTGTCACACGTATACAACAACGGTTTTGAATATAATCAGATGCAATAGAGACACTCGCTCGCGTGTTCGCGACGAGAAAAAAAAATGTCGACCTTCTTCCTCGCTCCGCGGTTTTTTCTCGTCGGTCGAAAGAAATTTTCTGGCGTGTTCCTTTTCTCTGAGCTGACCAGCTTTTCCCATTTCGGGACTTTCTCCGCTTTCGACAAAAGCAAAATAAAAAACCAAAAGAAATTTTAACGTACGCGGAAAAAAGTTCACATGAAAACTCGGGACGGATGATGAGAAATCGGATACGGTATTTTTCTTTTCTCTCTTCGACCGAATGAGGTGAGAAAATAATACGTTCTCGACAAAATATTTCCCGCATGGTATGTGTGCGTTTTCCGCTCGTGTCGTCGTTCGATTTCGAATTTTCCGCGACATGTCGACGTGACAATTCGCGCAAATTGCGTAAACGCGTTAAAGTTTCGGAAATACAGTCTCGGCATCGTCGTGGAACAAACAAATCAGAATTGACGTACAGGAGCAGCAAACGACGGAGTTAACAGACGAGGGTTTGCCATTGGTTAGGCGTCTCCCGCTTCTTCTGGGAGGACGTCAATGTCGCGTCGTAAGTACATTCGTGAACGCGAATATTGAACAAACATTGTCTTCAACCGGGAGCATTCTCAATCTTCTTTCCTCCGGAAACTAATGTGGAAACTCGCACGAAACACTTGCGTCGACGAAACAAACCCCCCCGGAATGTTACGTTTATATTTTTGTGAGAAATTCTAATTTCGAAAACCGCAAAATGTTCAAAACAAAGTAAATGTCTCCAATATCTGGACAAGTGCCACCGACCGGACACTTGTCAAAATAATTGCAGAGTATTTTACGTGCGTCGAATTAAAAACTGCTAATTAAAAATGTATCTCAGGAGATACTTGAAACATTGACAATTGTTGTGATTATTATTTAAGTATCTAGTAATTATATTTCCTTGAAAAATGTCCTGCCATTGACACGTGATCATCGGGACACGTTAGTCTTGCGTGTTTGTAGAAATTTTTGAAGTAAATTTAACTGAAAGGGCGCGCGTTGTAAAGAACGCGGCCATCTTTTAGCGGTAGGTAGACCAAATGAGCGAACGACCGCCGTCGCGCGTTGCATATCGACCGTCGCCGCAAAAGTATGAAAGAGGATTGCGAAAACGCCATTACGCGCGTGTACGCTCGGGGCGCACTCGCGCGCAATAACCGCGCTTTGATAAAAAAAAAAAAAAAAGCGCGTGCGTCCTTTGTGCGCGAGCTTAAAAATTTTTTTCTCTCGCTCGCGAATGTCTCCTCGGGTAATTTCTTTCTCAAAACCCCCAAAGCAACGTCCTCTCTTTTCTCTTTACTTCGATTTTCTCCGTTGAAACTCGACATCTATCGATTGTTCGCTTATCGCGTTTCGTATCTCGACGACGATCTCTTTCTCTCTCGAGAAGTCGCATTCCTGCCCTCCCATCTTTTCCATCACGGACAACATTAGCATCCCAGCTTTGCGTCGCATTTGTGTCCCTCACGGTTGTATCTCTCGGTGCATTTCCACCGGCGTGCGCGCGCGCGCGCGCGCGCGTTCACTCTCCTCCCCTGCTATTCTTTTTTTTCTTCGTCGCTCTTTCTCCGCGAACTTATCCGTCTCCCTTTATCCTGCGCGATCGCCCCCTGCTCGCATGTGCCGTGAACTCTCTCGCGGCGAGCGAAGACAGCGTAAAAGTGTGAGGAGAGGGCAGCCGAGAGATACCGGTTATTGGCGGGGACTGGCGTATTTCACCGGGTGTCCGGCAATCAGGCCTTTGTCTACGGCTCACTACACGCCGTTGTATATAACCCGCGCGCGTGCATCGCGCGCGAGGAGGGTTGGGGGGGGAGCGAAGAAGAGATGTGTGAGGGGACGAGAGAGAAAGAGAGAGAGACGCGCAGCAGGTCGGGGTGAAGAAGTGAGAGCGACCGAGAAACGGAAACGTTTATTCAACGGTGTGGAACCAGTCATGGGTCGAGGGGTGCGCGGGGGGTGAACGTGTACTGTGCACACGCACACACACACGCGCGCGCGCGCGCGAGAACGTCTAGATGATGCATGCTCCGCGTGTTCGCGCAATCGATATTTTCCGGCAGATCCAACATCCATACACCTCCGAGCAAGATTGCAGCTTTTTTTTTTTTATTCTACATAGGACGCCCCGAAATATCGTCGGAAAACAGCGCACGTTTTTCCGAAAACGGATATCGTTTTTCTCCGTCGCGCGAAAGTGCGGACGACAAAAATGTTTTACCAACGAGGAGAAGATCCGCGTTGAGAACATCCGCGTTTTCCCGGTTGGTCCGGAAATTGGGAAGAAATTCGAGAGAGAACAATTGCTCGCGCGCGCCTAAAAGTCCCTACTCCCTCCCCCGTGACATTTGCAGATACATCGGCTTTGTAAATTCGGGTAGGTTAGGCATACGGAGGAGGAGGATTGGTAGCTTTATAATCTGATCCGCGCGGAATGCGGTGGAACGTCGCGCACGCGCGCCAGAACAACGTTTTCCTGTAACCGAGATAGCAAGACTGACTCTCCGCGTCGAAGGGGTCAGCGGAAGCGTCGAGCGCGCGCGACCCGCGCTTGTAAACGGCAGCAATGAACACACACTGCTCGATTGATAGCGCGAACGTCAGAGGGATAAAGAGATTACAAGCTCACACCCGCTTTGAGCGGCTTCGCACGCGGAAAAATGTTTTTTTTTTTTATAATTAATCGAAAGCACGGCCTTAAAAATTATTGAAACAAAGCCGTCTGACAATTGCGCAGATTTGTTGTCCAACGAATATAAAAACATACAAATAAAATATATACGCAAAGTACAGTTGAACCTGCAGCGTTTTTTTAACGATTGGCACTTATTGGAGTTTTTTCTAATTAACATTTTTGTCTAAGATTATTTTTCACTCGACGTTTGGGGACATTAATTTGGAGTTTTTGTGGCAAAAAGGTTTTGGAGTCCTTTAGTCGATACTCTTGAAGGGAAACTTGACAGGCCTTTAAAGCGCCTCATTAAATCAGGTCTTTAAAGTGCCACTGATTCAAGCCACTGACTGTTTTGTCTCATATTTTCTGGAGGGTTGGAAAACGTCGAACAGAAAACGTATGTAACAAGTTGAGCGACGAAAAAAAAAAATAAAATAAAATCTCAGACACTGTGTAACGAGAACTAAATTGTTCAGATAATTTTCTCAAAAAAGGCTAGCGCGCGGGCGCGTGTTTACTGTCTATTTTCGCGAAAGAAAGACGCGTAGAAAATAGTCGAAAGATAATCGCTTGGAAATAATTTTGGTTCGCGAATCAATGCGCGACGGGAGGGTCGAGGTACGCCAAGTAGGTCGCCGTGAATCCCACCATTGCTGCCAACAACACGACAACGAGACGACGCCGCCGCCGCCGCCGCCGTTGCGAGGAGCACACGCGTTGCACTTCGCCGCAGGCTGTTTTGCTGCGCACTGCGAGCGAGTTCGTTAATCTCGCGCGTTCATTGTCGAGTCGATTCCTCGTACCTGCCAAAAAAGAACCCCAATAAACCGCATGTATTGATAAATAAAAAAAAAAAGGAAAAAGATTCTGTGGAAGTCCGAAGAGACACGCCTGTTCCCTCCCTCCCCGAGATCCCGCATGTGATTATCCTCACCCTAATAGCGGCTGAAGCAAAGCTATCGTGTCATCTTCGCTCTCCACTCCAAGCCAAGAGCAACGGGGAGAGATTGCGTATTCACTAAGAGAAGCAGATAATTAAAAGGCCACACAGAAACGAGCAACAACTGGATGTTGAAAAAACACGTTCACGGTTTCGTTCTCACAATCGAGACGGTGTTTTTTGTATCTTTGCGTTTTTAATAAAAATATTGTAAAACATCCGACGATGACACCTCCTCAATTTTTTGTTTTTCAAAAACTAGAAATAATGTTGCCACAAAAAAATTGAAATTAATTCTCTAAAATAACCGTAGACAAAAATGTAAAACAGCTGGAAAAAAAATCAATAGCGCCAATCATTGAGGAGGGGATGCTAACTATAGGTTTGACCACTCTCTGCGTTTCTGCGTGTGCTTCTTCGAGCTTCGACAACGTCGGGGAAAAAAAATACAAATTGATAGACAAAATCATTTTTCAAACGTGCGTCGTCGCCCGCGCGCGCGATGGCACACCCGAAGTGGAAGTAAAACCGCGACGTTGAAAACCGATCACCTTCACTTCGGTTTCTTCACGCGGTACTTGAAAATCTTAACGTATTCTACTCGGGAACTTTCTAATTCTCTCGCGCAACAACACACAGCTCCTTTCATCCGATATCGGCGTGACGGTAAATTACGCCGCGCTTAGGTTACTGGCGAGCGAGTTTCTCGGCGAGTTTAACTTGCAATACAGAAACCCCCGGACTCGATCTCCTCTATCGGTGACACGACTCGGAAAACCATATCGATTGTTGGCCTCTCGGCACTGCTTGTCGATAACCCCCGTCGTTTCGTGTTTCAATTATTTTTTTTTTTTTCTCTTCAATTCTCGCGTTCGATTGATAGCGGCGTTGCGCACATTTCAGCTAATTTAGACGGGGAAATAGTTTGGTTCGAAGGAGACGAGGAGATTGCGACCGAACAAATCGTACGCGCGCAATAATGAAGAAATGCTCGCGACAACGTGGCGGAGGAAGTTGCTCGGAATCCGCGCTATCGAAATCGCGAACTTCCGGGATTTTCTTTCTCCCGGAACGTCAAATCGAAGCTGGTTAAAGGGACGACGCGAAACTTCGGAAAGTCCTTTCGCATTACGATCAAATATTTTCCAAGTTAAAAAATTTTGTTAGCTACCTCGCGAGGTAGAAGCTTTCGAACGAGTTTGATGCCGTCGGTTGCGACGATTTCATTTTGTTCGATTTGAAAATTTTGATTGACGTTGGTAATTGAATAATTTTACATATGTTTAACAATTTTTACATGTGTTTACATGCGTAAACATATGTAAAAATATGGAGGCTTAAAAAAACGTTAACACTTGTGTGGAAGTAACATCTAGAAAAAAAAAACAGAACTGATGCGATATCACAATAACAAAAAAAATGTATTTTGTCTTCAAAAAGAGTCTCCACTGGCTCGTTTAAAAAAAAATATGAAATAAAAAATAACATACAAATTCTCCACATATGTGTCAACATTTTTTGGAGCACCTTGTATCACATAAGTATATAAATTATTTATTACATAGTCAATTAATATTACATATTAAGCAAGAAACTAACGACGGCCGGGTGAATAAATAAATTTTATTAGGTGCAGAATTTAATTAATTTTAAAATTATTTTAAAACGAATAAATTTTTATATCTAGGGAAAATCGTTTGGTATTTTACATTGAAAAGTAATTGCGACGTTGTTTGTGTTGCAGTTCATGGTCCACGGTCCTCAAATAGCCAAATCGAGAACTAGATTTGGTGAGGCCAAGGTCGGCGAGGAGGAGGGCAGCCAACCGTCCCTGGACCAGTCTCGCGACTCGCTTGCGAGTTTACATTTGGCGTGCGCTCGCAAGGCCACCAAAACGTCGACCCCATCGGTAATCAAGTTATCGGGGGGTGGAACAGGTGGCAGTGGGGAGCAATTGTCCCCAGGGCCTGGCCCACCTCCCCCGGCGTCTTCGTCGGCCAACGACGGCGATCGCAGCAGCAACGAGGAGGTCGCGGCAACGACGACGACGACGAACGATGACGAAAACGTGCAAATGGCCGTTTCGGCAGCGATCGAAACATCCGAATCCGTGGAGAAGAAAGGCGAGCAAAGCGCCGAGACCACCACCATGAGTTTTGTTTTACACCTGGACGTGGAGGCGGGAGCGACGGCCGCGCCGGAGAACACAACGAAGAACGACGCTAAGGGCGAGGGACAATCACCATCCACTTTGCGCGAACGAGAAACATGGCGGTCTCAGGGGCCCTCGACAGTCGTTACGGACACTGGCACGACCACGACGACGGGAAATATCGCGAGCGACAACGACACTGTAGCGACGACTGCTAGCAGTAAATCGCAGCTGTGTACGGAGGATGCGAGCAATCCGCCGCAGACTACGGCCGCCACCGTGTCTGCTCTCTCGACGGTCAAATCCGTGGTGACCTATCCGGTCGCTAAAGGCGCCAGGGAACAGGCGCAGAGGATCGCCGGCTCGCAGACAAACACCACGCCGGTAGTGACAACGCGCGTAATCTCGCAGAAACTACCGTCGTCCACCCTGAGTCTAGCACAACCCATTCCCATAACCACCCTCAACGTCTCCACCAACACGTCGAATTCAACGTCGTTACCCCCGAAAAGCAGTGGCATTTTGTATCCCGTGCAGAGTACCACGGCGCAGAGCAATCAACTGACGAAGAATCAGAGTGCAACGGGGACCGAGGTCGTTCACGGCAAACAACAGCAACAGTTGGCGGCGACGGGCAATGCACAGACAGCCGCGAATTTGCATCCGAAATTCGTGTCGCAGGTTTCCGTTCAGCAGCACATCGTAAATACCGCCGTACCGTTTAAGAAGGCAATGACCGCGCTGGAAGCGACGAATCTTCAGAAAATCGTGAAATCAACGTTCCCGAACATCGTCGCGACCGGTCAGTCCGCGCCCGTGAACGTAGCGCAGAAAGTCAAGACTGTAGCTAACGCCGCCAATCAGCAACAACCCGTCGGGGTTGTGCAACGCAACAATTCTCTAGCCAGGATACAGAGCGCGCAAAAGTCGCAGGTATTGAGCGGCCCGATCAATCAGGCAGGGATTAACAATCAGGCGAACAACGCGAATCTGCAGAAGGTTCAGCAGAACAATCCGGCTATGGTGCAGAAAACGATGCAGATCGTCAACACGTTGAACGCGCCGCAGAAAGTAACGTCCGTCTGCAACACGCAGAAAGTCTCGTCGCAGCTGCCGAGTGGCGGTCATCTTCCGAATCACAAGACGCAGCAGCAATACGCGGGCAGCAATCAGCAGCAACAACCGGGTGTACCGAAGTTGCAGGGTCCGTCGAAGACTCTGGCGATGACCAGACAGCAGCAACCCGTCACGCAACAGATCAACAACACTTCGAAGTCCGGCGCGCAGGTGAGCGGCGCGCAGAAAACTCAAATGCTCGGACAGCAGCTTCTGGTGGCAAGCCAGCAGCAGACGTCTCATCAGCGATCTCAAACGACAACGACCGGATTGCAAAAGTCTCAAACGCTGACGACGGTACAGAACGCCGCCAACCGACTGCACACCGCGACGAGCAAGGTGTGTAAGAGCAACAGCGTCCCGAATGTGTCCAAGATGTCGCAGCAAAATTCGAACGTGATTGCGGTCGGGAAACAGCAGCAGCAGCAGTTGCAAATGCAGCCTACGTCGACGCAGTTGCAGCAGCAGATTCTGCAGCAGCCACAGCCACCGACGGTGGTGCAAAAGACGCAGCAACAACAACAACAGCCCGTAAACGCGAGCAATCTACAAGCTCAAAGAAGTCACAGTATTACCAATGTGCATCCAAAAGTGATCTCGAACGTATCGAACAATCAAAGAACTCAGACTGTGATGAATTCGAAGGTTCAGCAGCAGCAGCAGCAACAGCAAATGGTGACGAGAGTAGGTATGCCGAAAGGTCAGTCGCAAGCTTCGCAGTCTACGACCGGTCTGAAGAGCGTCTCGCAGAAACTGGTGAATCCCGTCAAGGCTACCGCGAACTCCCAGAACAATGTCGTTCAACAACCCGTGCAAGTGCCAAGAAACAACAATCCCCAAACGCTGAAGATTATACAGTCCCAGCAGCAACAGATCGGTCCGCAGAACGCTCCGCAGAAACAGCCCGGATGCATCAAGACTATTCCGCCGCAGAAACCCGTGCAGAGAAATCACGCGCAGAAGGTGGTGGGCGGCGGCATTAAGACGTCGCTGAACACGAACGTGACGGGGTTGACGAAGACCCAAGGTGGTCCGCCGTCGACGCAGATCGCGCAGAAGACGAGCATCAAGACGTTACTGCCGCAGCAAGCGACGGCAATCGCGTCGCCCAACGTGATAGCGACGCACAAACCGTCGCCGCCGGGCTACAAGATCCAGCAACAAGCGATGCAGCAGAAGACGATGATCATGACGCCTACGTACACCCAGCAGATGCGGCAGCCGGCCGGACAAATAAAGACCTTGTTGCCGGTGACGTCGACCACGATCGAACCTCGCAAAGACGTCGCCGAGACCAAGTGAGCTAAAATTTTGAAAATCAACCTCGCACCAAGTTCCATTCACTTAAATGTTTTTGTTTTTTTCCTTTTTTTTCCCTTTCTCCATATAGGGTTAAATAATGGCAATCTGGATCGTCAATTGTACCAATAAAATGATGTTACTTTGTAGAAACGACACCGAGTTCCGATTGTCGACGGACGAAGAGCAAAACGCTCCTAAATCGCCAGCTAGAAGAATGCCACTTCCTTACGAGGTAAATAAAATTTGTTGTCTCTTAATGGTGCGCCTGACGCATCCAAAACTGCGAATAATGTAGTTATTAGCGGGCGGAGAGTTTTATATAAAGAATCCTCGGCTAATTGCAGTGTCTCCAGTTCGTTCTGCAAGACCACAATTACGGAGCACCGCCGCCGCGAACGCCGTCTCCTTCTCCGTCTCCGTCTCTGTCGCCGGCGCCGCACGCGAAGCAACAACCTATCAACGGAGCGGGCAGTTCCACGGCCGCTTCGCAACACCCCTTCATTTTCAGTTCGGGTAACATTCTCTCTCTCGATATTACATAAAATTTTAACGATTCGTACAATATTCCAATGTATTTGCAGCGGGTGGGTTTTTTCTTGTTGGAAATCAATAAATATCTCAAAACATGTCGTTGAACAATTGCAGTTGTGCCCAACACCAATACGGAAGATGACGCCGCGAGCACCATCAGTAGCGAAGCGGGACGAGAGGTGGAGCCGGAAGGCGAGGAGACCGAAACAGCACCGGAGGGCGAGGGGGATGACGAGGATAGTGTCACCAGATGTATCTGGTAAGATAATTTGTTTGTTAATGCGACATGTATGTTGTGGATGAGTGCAAAAGTTTTGATGAATTTCATGATGGAAAAGTGGACCAAGTGATTCTATTAAAAATTTATTCATTCTTCTCAGTAATCTTCATTATTTTCCATTATCTTTCGCTGTTACACTTGATAAGATAAATAAATCTGTTGAAAATTACTTGGTCCACATTTTTCTATTCGCGAAGTTTATCAAAATCTTTGCACTCACTCATACACGAATTGCACATGTGATTCATCACAACTTAATGCTCGATTATGTTATTTTTTCTAGTGACTTTGAACACGACGATGGATACATGATTTGTTGCGATCGGTGTTTGTAAGTGCCATTTCTTAATGTTTATATAAAATACAGAGTCTGTCATACAAGACGGATCGTTTGGAGAAGAAAGATTGTACGTGGTTTGAGGGAGAATTACACGTGTTTCATCATACAAAGTCCAGTATCCGTTGGATCAGATGTTGGCAGCATTTCTCTATACTTTCAATCGTATGACAACGATCGCCATATTGTTTTTATTCGTTGTGTAGCTTCAGGTTGTGCGCTCGAGGCGCACGTGATTTTCTACTTTTTAAACATATACAGAGCGATCGCGATGTCTTATATTGGAACTTGTCTGTTTTCAGCAATGGGCCAACATTGGTGGCTCTTTTTGTGCTAGGAAGACTTTTCAAAATTGCCGCTCGTTTCTAACGAAACGGACTGTATTTAGGAGAGACAGAATCCACGTGCTGTCTTGTGTTACAGACTTGTAGGCGCACTTGTGTGCGATTGTTAGCGACTTGTATGTATGTAACATTCTCACAGCATCTGCTCGCGAACACTTGTCGAACACGAGTCTCTAAATATTTATCTGGAAACTCGCGCGCGCGCTTTAACCCGCGGCGGATCCCGACGGAGACTTTTTTTTTAAATCGATTATGCAATTACAGAGTGTGGCAGCACGTCGATTGCATGGGCATAGATCGTTCGAACATTCCCGACGAGTATCTATGTGAGATATGCAAGCCCCGACGAGTGGACCGACAGCGAGCTCGCGCTCTGCAGATGCGCAAGCGCGAGGAGCTGCTCAACTCGGACACGTCGTCCGACACGTCGTCCACGAGTTCGGCGGACACGGACGTGGGCAATTCGGCGCCGAACAACGCGGCCACGACCCAACAGAAGAAACGACCGCTGGCGCAGCAACAGTCGCAGGTTCCGAGACGCAACAAGACGTCGGACACGTCCAACAACGCGCAGTCCACGCAGGTGCGGAGGCTGAACAACAACAACAACAACAATAACAACAACATCGCGAAACGTCAGAGGAGAGACTCGAACGCGCGACAGTCGAGCTCGGTTCGCAAGAAGGAGAACGCCACGCAGAAGCGAGGACCCGGCAAACGCAAAGCCAAGAGGAGAATGAGTCTCGAGGACAAGGAGGAAGATGTGCAGGACGCCTGGGGCAGCAACATGGCGCCTCTGAGACAGTGGATCGAGAGATACGAGGAAGCCGTCACGAATCATTACAGTCCCGAGTTGCGGGCCAGGATATCGAGCATCAAGGTCAACGGCACTCACAACGATCTCAGGCAGAGCAACATGAATGTTGCCGCTACCGGCAAGTGCAGACTCAACGTCCACAGTAACAATCTCAGAGTAAGCAGAAAAAACACTTTAATTGTTTCTATATCGCAAATGAAAAGGGACAATGTCAGTCGGATAAAAACATTCGATTATAAACTGTTTTTTTTTTTTTTACTTTATAGTTTCTAGTGGCAACGATGTATCTTCCACCGAACACGCCGGTTGTCGAGTTGCGGGGGAAATACATGCTGAGCACGCAGCACCGGTCGCAGCATCCTCAGGGCGGCAGGCAGCACACCCAACGGCCGGGACCGTTCGTGTTCTTCTATCGTTTGCCCCGCGACGGAACCGAAGTGTGCGTGGACACGCGGACGTACGGGAATGACGCGAGGTTCGTTCGGCGCAGTTGCAAGCCGAACGCCGAGGTGAAGCACTGCATCGAGAAGGGCACGCTGCATCTCTACATCGTGACGACCTGCGCGATCGAAAAGAACGCCGAAATCACGATCAAGCACGATCAGCACGATCTGTTGTTGTCGCCCAATCCGAACTCGCCGGCGCTGCCTGTCGCGTGCGCGTGCAACAATTCGCGTGAGTGTCAAATAGCCAACGCGGCAACGAGTCAGCTGACAAGAAGAGGAAGCAACACCGCTTCGACGACCGATAATGTCGAGTAAGTTTTAGCTGTTTTCTGAATTCCGACAAGCCTGACGGAAGATGTGCTTTTCTAACTTGTATATTTTTTTATTGCTTGTGTGAATTAGCGGCAGAGAACGGAGACGGCGAGGTAGGAGAAACACCGTCTCGGAGGAAGTTGAGCCCACGTCGTCGTCGTCGGTGGCTTCTACGAGCGTCACACAAGTCAGTCCGGTCGTGACGTCGTCTGTTTCGTCGTCCGTGACCACCGCGGCACCGAAAAGAACGGTCACGACCACGGCCGTGACTACGGTGACGACTCGTCAGGTTCCTAAGGAAGATCCCGTGGTGACGATAGCAAGCGCGCAGCCTCAGACATCACCCAATCCGAGTCAGTCGGTAGCAACTTCCGAAACTAAAAAAGATAAAAAGATGACGCGAGAGGAGAGAAAGATGGTGGCGATCATGAAGGCTTTCGAGAGACTGGAAAAGGCGGAGCAGAGGAAACAGGAGGTGCAGGCGAGAAACGCGCAACGAAAGGAATCCAGCGGCCCGCACAGCGACAACGAAGACGCTCACTCGACTAGCGGACAGTCCAAGAGCGGCAAGCAGACGAGTTCCGAAAGACCTTTGCGGCGAAAGAGACGGAAAGGTCGGGCGAGAACGACGAGCTCGTCTCAGAGCAGTAGCCGAAGGACGAGATTGAACTCGGCCGAGTCCGACGTGTCCTCCGGGGACGAGAGCAATTCCATGCAATCGCCGCCTTTGCTGAGTCAGAATCGTCCGCCCAGTCGGGACATTTCTTATTCGTCGCACCTGCACACGTCGACCAAGGACACAACAACGGGCGACGACGTAAACAACACCGGATCGTCGTCAGGCGGTCATCAGGGCATACCCACCGCGGCTGGTTTGTTGTTGGCTCTGGCGAACTCGAACGCTCCCGGTCCTCCGAGTTCGCCGCCGTTACAGCAACCCACCCCCGTCAAGAGTCCCACCTGCGACAGCGGAGCCAGCAGCAGCTCGCAGAGCTCGACACCGTCCACACCGGTGTCATCCACCTGTCTACTGGTGGCCGCTGCGGTCGATCATTTTTCGCCAGGCTTCAAATTTCCGAAGACAAAAAAGGCCCTGATGAACGAATGGCTGAAGGAGTCGCCCGACCCACCGCAGACGAACATACCTCCGATATCGCCTTTGCCAACTACCGCACCGGCATTGCCGAACTCCATGAATCATCCGCTGTGCGGCAGATCGTCGGACTTCACGTCGCTGCAGACGAGCGATCCGTCAGCGGAATTTCTGTCGCAGAGCTACGCCGCCAAAAGTTTAGCCACTCTCGTGCAGGCCGCCAACTCGGTCGGCGGGATGTGCGACTCGCCGCCACAGCGCAGACAGGCGGTCGCAACCGCCGCCAACAATCACAACAACAACGGCGGCATCGGTGGCTGTCCGGTTGTGTCCACGGGTTCGGCGAAAAAGCGATGGTTGCGCCAGGCAATATCCGAGGAGTGCGACTCGCCCAACAGTCGTCCCGAGACTCCGCCGTCGCTCAGCGAGACCGTGGCACCGCCCAAGAAACGGAGAATAGCTCGCGAGAGCCTGTCGTCGGACAATTACACCCCGCCAACGACACCCACCATGTTGCTTCCGACTGAAACGTCGTCCAACAACAAATCGCTTTGTTCTGCTGAGGTAAGTCGCAAATTGACGACGCAATTGTTCTTGCAAAAATATATATTTAAATACTGCTTTTTTCTTATGTAATTTTTTATATTTCTTTGTTGCTTCTTTCAAGGATGATTACACGGAACACGGACAATCGCCTGTCGTAGAACAGAATGACGAGAGACGTTATTCGACGGAATCTGTGAAGGATGAAGCTAATGTAAATACACCCGTAGATTCTGACGAAACAGTTGTCCGAGAGAAACTTTCAGTCGACGTCTTTCCCCAATCGAACTTTTACATAAAGCAAGAAAAACCGGAATGTTCGGATGTCCCAAAAACGGAGGTTACTCCGAGTGCGGAAAATAACGCGGTAAAAGAGGAAAAGCTCTCCGTTAAGTGGGAGAAGTGCGAGAGCGATTACGAGCCACTTGACGATAAACTGGCCGCGAAAATTCGGGAAGCGGTCGAGAGGGTGTCGCACAACGAGTTGGTGACCGTCAAAGAATCTCCCGTGAAAACGGAGGAGCGGTTCGAGGCTAAGGGCACCGTCGAGATAATCGACAACGAGCCCGACATCGAGATCGAGGGATTCAGTTCTCCCATCGCCGACATAGAACCCGACGCGATTCTGAAGCAACGAGTGGCCGACATGCAGCTGGAGTTTGGCGGTCACATAGCCGAGATAGTTAAGAGCGAAAGCGAGAAGTCCGACTTGGACAAGAAGCTTCCAACCGAAGTTTCCGTCAAGTGCCAAGAAGTTGCGGACGACAACAGCGCGTCCTTCGACGAGTTCGACGTCGAGGCGCAGATGAAGAAGATCACGGGCGACGACGGCAACGACTATCGGGAAAAGGTAGACACGAGCTCGGAGAAGGACAAGAGCATGGACGGGATAGAGGGGCTGATGGAGAGTTCGAAGGAGGATTCCGATTTCGAGGACAAGGACATGGACGACGAGAACTACTGCGAATCTTCCTTCAAGTTCAACATCAGCAGCGAGGAAACGTCTTTCAAAGAACTGGATAGCAAGTCCGACTCGGACGATCATCGAATCGCGGAGAATAACGCGAAAGACGCGGATGTCTCGAAGGACGTTGGCCACGAGTCTCCGACGGAAGCGTCCAAAAAGACCGAACCGTCATCAACCTTCGCCGCGTCGGAAGACTCGATCTTCGAATCGGTTTCCTCGGACCCGAACACGGAGTCTGTCGACGAACCGCCCAAGATCTTTCAGTCGATCCCGCCGTTGAGCGAGCGCATTCGCAAGAAGAACGAATCGGCGACACAGAAAACAGTCAAGATGGACTTCGAGGCGGCCATCATAGAGTCCACGATTAATATGGAAACTATTGACAGATCGCAGAACGGCGAGGAAAAGTCGATGCTGTCGACCGCTTTGCGCGAGCTATTGGAAGCAAAGCTGGACGATGTGCCAACGGCCGAAGTAATGAAAACTGACATTGATAACGAGATTAATATCACGCCGTCGCAAGTAACTCAACCAAAATCAGACTCTCCCGAACATAGTTTAGATACGGTACAACAGGACTCGATTCAGGAAGCCCCGAAGCCGGAAGAGACTCCCGCGAAAGAGGAGGAGACGAAACCGAAGGAGATAAAGCGACTGAAAGATCCGAGGACCGTCGTGCCGAATAGCATGCCCGCGCCTCCGCCTTTTAAACCAGATCTTCCCCCGGTTAAGCGCAAGGTTAGAGGAACAAGACTGTAGTAGCAATTTAGCGGCTGAGAAATAACAGCGGAGAACCTTTCGTTATTTTTGTTACATATAAAAAAAAAAAAAATTACGACAATAAATTCTCTCGCTCATTTTGTTTCGCCTAAGCAGGTTCTTCAAATTGTTTTCGAAAAACATTTAAACGTTGCCGCCTTGTTTGTTTTCCAGCTGTCAATATCCGAGTATCGCAAACGGAAGCAACAGTCGTCCGGAGGAGCCGGGACCGAGGCGGAATCATCGACCGACGCCGCGACCGCGGACAAGAGCGGGGCGCGCGGTAGATCGGACAGCGCGAGCAGCGGCACCTCTTCCCTCAGTTCCGACGAGGAGGGCACAAAGGCGTCGCATTCGCTCGACACACCGTCGACTCTCGCGACGTTGACACTCTTCTCCAACGCTTCGAATGAAAACGACGAAAAGAAAGGTGACACAACCACCGTCCGTATGTAAATTGTGCTAAAACAAAAAAAAAAAAGTGGAGAGAGGACTAGAGATTAAACAGACTCGATCTTTGTTGTGTCAGGGGAGGAAGGTGCAATCGGTTGGTCCGCGGCGCCAACTCTGGTGGAACGACAACGAGAGAATCTCACCGAGCGATTGAAACGCGAGTTTGGGTTGTTTCTCAGCGACGACGAAGAGGAGCGAGCTCGCAAGCACGGTACTTGCTCGAACTTTGTTATTTTCTTCTGTAGAAAATGCTGCTTCTCTGAATTTTTGCAGAAGAGCGTAAAATACCCCGCGTCCAAGAAACCAATTTACTGTCGTGATTCGTTGCAGGTCTGACAGCTGAGGCGATACTGAAGACGCACAAGTCTCCGCCACAGTCGTTGGTAACGAGCACTCCGCCGGGCGCGTATCCGGGATTGATGCAGTTGCCGCCTCAGCCGTACATACCGCCGCCTGGGTCCGCGTCGATACACTACCCGCAGTTCCAGAACAAACCCGGAACGGTCCAGTACCCGAACTTCGCCGTACCACCGCCGCCAACGACGACGGTCCAACAGCCGGTGCCGGCGATATACAGCGGCGCGCAACCACCGCAAGCGGGCGCGGCTACCAAACCGGCGCAGCCTCAGCCTCAGCAGCAGCAACAGCAGCAGCAGCAGCCGCCGCCACAGCCGCAGCCACAGCCACAGCCACAGCCGCAGCCGCAGTCATACGTGGTGCCGCAGACGGTTCAAGCCCCACCGGGTTCTAATCCGTATCCGCCGCAATTCGTGCCGCCGCCCCCGCCGCCACCGGGAACGGGACCGATCGTGCCCATGCCCAAGTTCTCGTCGGCGACGCCGCCGCCGCCGTCGGGCAATCAGGTGTATCCTTCACCGTCGTCCGGTCAAACTCCAAAGTCGTATTTCAATCATCCGGCGCCGAGGTCGTAACCACCAGAAAGGGTAGGGATGTTATTGTCAAGTTTTTAGTTTCAAATTGAATAATTTTACGGCGTTGGAGGATTTATTCCGCGTATTCTGTCGTTCAGAGAAAAACAAAACTCACACGAGGTTTCTAAAAGTTTTTCTCCCCTCCGGGAAGAAGAGTCGGGAGACTCTCGAGCTAGGCTTCATTCTTGAGAATAAACGTTCACATTCTTTTAAGGATAAGCAAACTACTAACGCAGATATGCAACAACTTTTTGCATACACTTGTATGTGTAAATTATTATTATTAAAAAAAAAAAAAAATAAAAATAGATAAGAGAGACACAGGTCGCGTAGCAATTTCTTGAATTTCGCCTGGAAGAAACTAGGTGGAAAAACCATTGTGGAATTTTATTAGTTCGTTGCCAATCGCTTGTAGAAGCTCTGTCTCATGTGTGTTTTTAAAGTTTAATCTGGTGGATTTGTTTCTCTCTCGAGATATATATTCGACGGACTTTTACGTGGCCTAAACAAAGCTGAAGGATATTAGCAGCAGCGACGTGCATTTTAGGTAGCTTATATATACATATATACATATATCGAGAGAGTGAGAGAGAGAGAGAGAGAGAGAGAGGAGCTGTAGCGCGAGGAGCTGTACACTCTTTCGCGATCAAACGGCCAAAAGTGTACTCGAACGGCGTACACTTTTTATACTACTACTACTGCGGTGCCCTAAAATGTCGACAAATATATATATATATTATATACATACATATATACATGTATATTACATAGAGTTGGTTCTCCAATTTTGGTCAAAAAGTTCGAACGAAGTTGGAAACGTTCGCTCGAGTCCCCGTCGAGTTTCGCGGAAGAAAGAAAAAAAAAAAAAAAAGAGTTTATTGTCGTCTCCACGCACTTACTGTGCTCCCTTCGATTCATGCTCGACTTTGTACATACTTACGTGCACACGACTTGCATAATATTAAATAAAATATGTGAAAGCTTATATTTAATAGAGAAACTAAAACCGTTTAGTCTTTAAGTTCGTAAAAAAATCGCAGTCTTTAACAAAAATGTGTAATAAAGCTCTAATAGGTAGGTCAAGTAGGATAGTGTTGTGCTGTTTTGTTTTTTTTTTTTTTTTTGTTTTTTATACAAAGTCAGAATTCTTTTATATTTTATATCTCATTGTAAAGCTATATAGATTATTTATAATAAAAACCAAGACAGCGGTTGAAATTTCAACTTGAATTTTTTTTTTTTTCCGGATATTTAAGTTTTTTTCTAGTTGATCGTTTCTGTTTCGCAACGCGATGAAAAAAAAACACGTCACAACGCGTATTTTTTTTCTTTTTTTAAAAAAAAGTCGCGTCTATTTATTTTCGGGATTCGTGTCTGACTCGATCTCTTACGGTCGATGTTGTGCGAGAGAGAAAGAGACAGCAATCTAGCTTTATTTAATTGTAATTTTATCAGTTCTTCGAAGCTTTAATCGGCCACAGAAAATGTTTGAAATTGCTTTAAGTCCCGTGAGAATTCGAGAAAAAAGAAAAAACTCTATAACGAACACGTATTTTATTTCGCGGCGTCCATTCGAGTACAAAATTTGAAGAGTATGCGAAGTTACAAACACACACACTCACACACACACATAGTTGTATGTGAAAACAAACTCTTTGTAGTCTTTTATCATTAGCTCGCTCAAAAATACAGTTTAGTCGAATGAGACAAGTCGAGTTTTAATTTCCTCGACCGCCGTGAGGGGGGAGGGATAGGTGGTTTTAACGTTTCTGGTCTAAAACGTCCTTCGGGACGTTTGTTGTTTGTCACGCGACACCGTACTCTTTTTCGCGATTAAAATCTCACGACTTATCCTGTTTCAATCGTCACGTACGCGCGCGTGTAACGCATTTAAGAAAAATTACACACACGCGCGCGCGCAATACGTTGTATAGCATTATATAGTACATATAAGAGAAATCCCCTTTGGGTAAGTTTGACGGTGCGATTACACACAGTACATGTAAATACATAAACACACATAGATGTATATTAATATCCCTGTTATGACGCACGAAGAGATAGACAAGCGCATTCGACCTTGTAAGTTAATTTCCCTTTGTTCATAATATATATATAAATATATATATATCACATTGTTTGTATATTTTTTATTACAAAGACTCGCTGGAAAGCCGCGAGTGAATATCGAAGAAGAAGAACAACGAAGATTCAGTTTTAAACTTCGTTAAAAAACGCACGTGTACATACACTTGAGATTTAACTGCGCTCTTGCACACACACATACACTTCGCAGCGTTCATTTTTTTTTTCATTTAAAAAAATGTACTCACTCACCGCGGAGTTATGTCCAACACACATAGTGCTCGAACTAATTATAGTACAATTTTAGATGGTAACGTGTTTAATTAGGAATTCACACAAAAGCAGGAAACTGTGTTAAGGAAATGCGTCACAAGTTAGAATCGATAATCTCGCGATAAAAGAAGAAATGCAACACACACACACATACATCCAGTAATATTCACATCCGGTGTCCCAGTAGTAAATCACTTGTTTTAAATGAGAAAAGAAAAAAAAAAGAATTATTTATTGAAACGCGAGGAGAGTATATTTTTTATTTTTTTGTTTTTTTAGTTTACGTGTACATTGAAGAGACAAAAATATTTCTATATATTTTATATATGACGATGTAAAACAAATTTAAAATAACAAAACTTATTACTAGAACAGTCACTCGTTTTGGCGAACGTTTTTTTTTTTTTTTAATTATCTCGGATCGACCGAGAAAAGAAGGAAGACAAAAACCCTAATGTGTAATTTGTTAAAATTATTTCGCGCTTTGTCAGAAATTGTAGGCGCTTTTCTTCGTTGCAGATCAACTTTAATTTTTAGTCTTTTTTGCAAGCGTGCGAATGTGCGCATACGGTCCACGTACGTACTTCCGGAGTGGGATTTTGAGGTAAAACTGACGAGGTTCGGATACGAAGACGAGACTCGTCTGTCTGAGTTTCCGACGTAGAAATGAGAGAAAGAAACTAAATGTGTGTATCGTGAACTGAAATTCTGGAAGAAAATTGAGGAAACGCATTCGGGAGTACCAGGTGGATCGTATCTCCCAATTCTCCGATTGGGATTGTTATCAGAAACGGAGAGAGAGAGAGAGAGAGAGAGAGGATGCGAGGTAACGGCGGAATTTGTAAAACGTGTATGCACATATAGAGAAAAAAAAAACAAAATCCTCGAGCGATATTTTAAATCACCCCTTTACTCTTAAGCAAATATCAAAGCTGTAACAGAGATCTGTGATTAGGGAGTAAGACGCGAAATTGATTTGACGAATATATTTGTGTGTTTCTCCACGAACGAAAGTATTTTTAACGGAATTCCTCGGGTGCGGATACACATGTACGGATCTCCCCATCGAAAACAAAAAAAAAAAAGAAAGAAAGAAACAGAGAAAGAGAGAATCCTTTTTGCATTACGTTCGGCTGCGATTTCAAAAAGAAAAAGAAAAAAAAAGTGTAAGACAAACCATATTTTTGGCATTTGGTATTTACTTTGTACTTTAGCCGATATTTTGTAATAACGAAAGAAAAATAAGAAAAAAAACCGTGTGTATACTACTGTAAGTTACAAATTGCTACGGTGGGTGGTGGGAGTTTGTTCGGACGCGCACACGTCGAAGGGCGGAGAAAAGTGTTGTGCCACAGCTTTCGCCACCACTCAGGTAAAAAAAATAAAAAAAAAAAAGTAAAAAAAAAATAAAAAAACGGCAATGAGACCTTGTACATATTTTTGTAACATAAACAGAAAATTTAAGTATATATATTCTCACGTGTATACTTAAATAAATTATACATACATGATAAATTCATATACATATATATATATAGAAAAAAAAAAAAACAAAGTGTCACGGGTTCTTTGTAAAGTCAACTTCTCATTTGAACGCGCGGCGATTCTGCTTTGTCGCCACGTATTTTTGGAAGAAAAACCGGTCTGGAAGAAACCGATTTTACAAAACACGCGTCAAGGCGTTTCTTAAATTGCAAAAACTAAGAACGCACACGAGGTTTTGTAAAATTATTTTATCAAAACAAATGGCCGAGGAGAAATTTACAAAGAACTCGCAGTATATATATATATACATACGTGTATATCAGTCTCTGTCCATTGAACTTGAACAAGGCTAACTAAGGATATAAATATACTTTGCTTTCGCAGCTAACCGCTAATTGTGTCCGTTGTACAATTCTCCGAATAGCTATCGCATTATCATCTGTACAATGACATTCTGAGATAAGAGATGAACAGAGAGAGAGAGAGAAAGGGAAAAAACGCAAAATGGACTTTGTTATCAAACTACCTGCTATATCACATTAGGGTAATCGTTTCAATGTTGTAAATATAAAAAAAAACAAAGAGCAGAGCATATATATAAATATAAATATATATATATAGCAGTTATTAATTAATAATTATTATATTAAGTATATATTATATATTATTCCGCATATGTGTGTGTATTTCGACTTTCGATATTATAAGCTGGGAAATACACATGGATTTCTTTTTTTATTTGCAATTCACTGTTACATGTATGTGCCTAGTTATTAGCCATGTTACATTAATTATAATTATCTATTAAAACAACACAATATATTGTATGATAATTTAATCCATACTCTACTCCGGTTATAATAAAAACAAAAAAAAAATAAATAAATAAATAAAATATGTAACAAGTTCTTCGATATCAAACTCTATATGATATATATATATATATATATACATATATATATATATATATAATTAATTATGGCGTAATGTGTAAAGAGCTCATATTTAGGCATACGTGAAGTTTAATAAATCGGAATACAATTTTACGAATTAACATGTTTATTCACTTTCGTAATTTGTTCCTCGTTTCGCAGGTAGAACAAGTTTTCTCCCGCCTCCCCTCCCCTTAAAACGCGCGGTAAGGATTGACTTGTAATTTTATTAAAAAAAGAAACAAAAAGGCTGCGCTGTTGACCCGAAAAGAACGGCCGGTTTTGAAATTCGCGCCGCGCGATCGAGAGGTCGTGACGTCACGCGCGACCCGCGCGCCACCAACGGTCGACGGACGAACTGCGCGAGCGGTGCGTCCGTAAACTGGCGTTCCCACAACGAAAACGAGATTATTCAAGGTAATAAATATCTGCATTTTAACTGGAAGAAAACAAATTGCGTAAGAACGAGCAGGTGATCAATGCGCACAAGTGGGTATTTAGAAAAAATTAACGCAGACGCGATAATCTCGTCGATAAGAAGTGTTTGTTTGTTTGTTAGGTTGGCTGGTCGAGTAATCGTATCCCAGCGCGTTCGTTTCGACGAAAAGCAATCAGTCTTCCTTATCGCGACACACGACGCTTTCTTCAAAATGCACAAACAAACAACAACAAGTTGTTGACTTGAAATTTAATTGCAAACACTTGCGAGCGGCACGGCAATCAACATTGTTAGACACTCGTCGCAGATTGTGTCGCAGTAGATAAGTTTCTTATCAAATTCGCTTTTGAATAACAAGTGGCGTTAATTTGTTACTTGCGAACGCAATAAGCGGATTGTACGCTTTTATTGCGTCGACGTTTTTATCTCGACACTCGCGTCGCGCGATTGGATTATTTATTGCCAATTTGCATTGCGATATCAGAAGCGGGAAAAACTTTTGACGAATTTACGTCTAACATTCTTGCAAGTCACGCGAAAGCGTGTTTATGCAGAAAAAAAAATTGGAAAGTAACAATTGAAAATGTATCTAAGAAAATATTTAATTTGTTTATCTTGAAAAATATTCAAAACATTGAGAATTTTTATGATCAACATTTCTAATCGCTTCTCCATCAAACGCCCGGGTCGTTGAGACATTTATTTAACATTTTTGCGATACATTTGTAATTTAAGAAAGTATTTTGACATTTTTGCAATGTTTTTAGCAACATTTCGTGACACGGAGTGTAATGGACGAGAACGCAGTTTCTCCTCGCAAATGTCTCGTGATCGCCGGAAGCGCAGAAACTTCACACGCGAGCTTTTCCGTCGTTTATCGCCTCGACGGAAATATTGCAAGCGTCGGGTGTTTTTCCACCCCGCGACCCCGTCGTCGCGCAATTTCAAAAGCCGGACCGGAGCGCGTGCGGGACGCGCGTGGGAGTCTGTTACCAACCGCGATTGCGCGAGGATTTGTGACGTCAGCGCCGACAACCGGCGGCAATTGGACGAGCGCGCGAGGACGCGGTGCGTGCGAGCGAGGTCGCGCGTCTCGCGCGGCATTCCGGTAGCGGCGGCGGGTTCTCGTCGCGACGTGTGCGGCGACGTTCGTGACAGTCGGTTTCGGCAGACGTGACGAAGAGCACCTGTCAGGCTTCGATTCGCGCGAGGACCACAGACAGAAGGAACGCAGAGAGATCGGCAGAGAGACTGGGAAACGGGACTCACGCACGGACCCCAGCCACGCGAACGTCATGTCTCCGTCTCGGGCCGAGCTGGACGAAACAGCTGTCGAGAATTTTCGCGAGTACCTGCGGATACCGTCGGTTCAGCCGGACATCAATTACGGTGAGCGATCGCGTGAGATCTTGTTCTGCGGAATTAACAAACGGAATGAAAACCACGGCGGTGAGAGAGCGACACGGATTCGCCGCGGAGAAACGTCCGACGCGGCGGGACGCGGAGATTTCATTCCGGACGCGTGACTTTTCACCGTGGCAGAAACTCGAGAAAAACTCGAGAAAGACTCTTGAGCGGCAAAAGAGGGAAGACGCGCCGTTCTCTGAAAGAAACGCGTATCTGTGTCAAAAAACAGAAACTGCGAAACCCACGCCGACCGGTTGCGCGTCCCCGAATGGGGCCGCCAGAACGCGCTTAACGACGCGTTTCCTCGTTAGGGCGAATTATCGCGACTCGTCGGCGCCCGCTCTCGGATCACCGCGCGCCAACGAGTCGCGCGACGCGCGAGAAAAATCATCGACGGTGTCCCGCGTCCCGACAAAGCCCCCGTCGCCGAAGCGGAGACGAAATGGAGATAGCGTCGGTGACGCTATCCAGCCATTGCATGCCCCACCCTGCGTGCGACCGAGTTTATTTCTGTTTTTATTCCCATTTTCGTCGGAATCGGCCGCCCCGCCGATCCGTCCGGACCGTTCCGCGACGATCTCCGAGTCGCAATGCGCTTTTTTTCCGCTTTCGTCTCGTAGCGACGCTCGCCGAGATTACGTGACCTAGATCGAAGGCGTCCGGGACTTTGATCGCGATTTTCGTCTCGTTTCTGTCACGTTGGAAAATAAAACGCTAAGCGCCAAATTCATAAACAAGCGACGCCTGTCTCGCAAACAGATTTGATGCAATTAGGAGAATAATTTTATCTGCATGTTTGCGCGAAAAATCATGTGACAAGACTAGCAGATGTGCGTGACGCCTGGCGTGTTTATACCGTGATCTCTTTGATAAGAGAAAGATACGAAAATGATTAGGTTGGTCGTGTGGTCGACGTCAGAGGTCACACGCAGTTGATAACCAAGTTAATTATTCAATTGATGCGAGTGCAGTTTGAAATCTCTCTTATCAAAGAATTACTCCTATATAAATTTACCAGAGAGGTAATTGGATTTTATACAACGCGACTATTCGTTACGTAACGCATTTGAGGTCGTTTAGATCCTGAATCAATTCTAACGTTCTATCTGTTGTGTCTTTCATTTCAGATGCGTGTGTGGAATTCATCACCAAACAGGCCAAGTCCCTCGACCTGCCGGTCAAGGTCTACCATGTGGATCCCAAGAAACCAATTGTGGTTCTCACGTGGGTTGGAACGCAGCCAAAAAAATCATCGATTCTCCTGAACAGTCACATGGACGTTGTGCCGGTTTTTGAAGTAAGTGCAATCACATCTGACGCTGTGGGTTCTGGCCCACATTGGCTCTTCCCCGCGTATATTAATCGCGCGATTATATTGATATCTAGGACAAATGGACCTATCCGCCGTTCAGCGCCCACATGGACGAGGAGGGCGACATTTACGCGCGGGGCAGTCAGGACATGAAATGCGTGGGAATAGAGTATCTGGAGGCGATTCGCCGACTGAAGCTGCAGGGCGTACGCTGCGAGCGCACCATCCACGTTTCGTTCGTGCCGGACGAAGAGATTGGCGGTGTTCTCGGAATGAAGGACTTCGTGCACACCGAGGATTTTAGAGCTCTGAACGTGGGCTTCGCCCTGGACGAGGGTGTGGCCAATCCGACCGAGTGCTACTATCTGTTTTACGGAGAGAGATCGATCTGGCACATGCAAGTGAGATGCAAGGGCGCTCTCGGTCACGGCTCGATCCTGTTGGACAACACGGCCGGGGAAAAACTGAGAGTCGTGATCGACCGATTCATGGATTTTAGAGCTCAGGAGAGAAAGAAGCTGCCAGGAAACACCACGGACGCAACAGATCTTGGCAACGTGACGACAATAAATCTTACGAGAATTTGGGTAAATATCACGCGGACCCAAGAGTTTAAAGATAATGAAACTTTTACATTGCTTTGTTATATCTAAAATATGTAAATGGAATCAATGATGATTTGTTCTTTTTTTTTTACTAATACGGAAAAAAAGGAAGAAAAATGGAAGACAGTTCTTATCTTTAACTAAAAAACTATAATTCGTAATGAAATTCCAAAGAAAACCTCATTTAAATGCATTTGGCTAGCTGTATTTAAACCATTAAATGGCGATCGTTTGCTTTACATGTCTGTTCCATTGGGATGTTTATATTTTCTAGTAAGTATTTTTTTATTTTTTGTGATAAGAATAAGCCAACGATGTGTGTAGATACTCGCAATGTGTGTTATTTTATTAAAATAGCGACTTCTGAGTTGATTCAAGTAAAGAGATGCATTTAAAACGTTAATTTCTGAATTTAAATTAAATAATAACAGATCCGAATTAAATCCAAGAAGTGAATAAAAATAATTGCCGTTAGGAACTAGACGGTTGTTGATGTAAAATATTATTCTTTTTATTTCCTTTTACATTACTTATCAATTATTGTGTATTCGTAGATGTTGAAAGAACCAACCATTGAAAAGAACCAAAATAATAGGTTTATTCTTTTTCCTTTTAATATGAATAAAAAAAGATAGAATGTGAACTAGTACAGGCAGTGTATGGAAAAAGAACAAACCTAATGTACGCACATATAAGAAGAAATTAAAGAAAATAATAAAAAATATTTTTATACCAACACACACACACACACACAACTATAGTGGTTTGGTTCCTAATGACAAAGTTATTGAAATACTATATAAAAAAAATATTAAACATGCTCAGAGTTTATATTCACATTTATGCAGTTTGTATCTGAATGACTGATATCGTAGCAATGTGTTTTGCAATGTAGATTATAATTACGTCGCAACTTCGTTTTATCAAGTCTAATGTAACATTTGTTGCACGCTTATCAGGTTAGGATAAGACGTTGTTACATAAGACGCTTATCGAGTCCTATTTAACATTTGTTACCTGATAAGCGTGTGACTTACCTCACATATGTATTTAGCGTTTTTTTTTTTCACATTTTATCGCATTTATTGCTTCATTTATTCATCGGTCGTTGATAAATGTGTGCAATTTACAGGGTGGAGTACAGACTAACGTCTTACCTGAGGAACTTAACGCCATGTTCGACATTCGGCTGGCGCCTACCGTCGATCACGATGAGTTCGAGAACATGATCAAGCGCTGGTGCGAGGAAGCGGGTCCGGACGTGACCTACCTGTTCGAGGAGAAGAATCCGAAGATCGAGAGCACCAAGCTCGACAGTTCGAATCCTTTCTGGGTCGCCTTCAAAAAGACCTGTGACGAAATGGGTGCCAAGTTGAAAATCGGCATCTTCCCCGGGGGATCAGACAGTCGTTTCGTACGCGGGGTAAGCATCGAACTGCGTGCCAGTCAGTAAAAACCGAATTTACATAAACAAAATAATTTTCTCGCATACAAACATATTTGCTTTATACATTTTTATTTGTTTGGAAAAAAAATGTAATAGTTTTACAAATAATTTTTGCTTTTATAAAAGATAAAAAGAAACCGAATAATTTTTACTCCACAGGAGGGCATTCCCGCTATCTGCTTCTCTCCGATAGACAACACAAAGATGCTTCTCCACGATAACGACGAATATTTGAACAAAAACGTGTTTTTGAAAGGAATAGAGGTGTACACCAAGATAATACCTGCTGTTGCCAATGTTTAAACAAACAAAAAAAAAAAAAAAAACGTATACCGCATAAAATATTCTTCGATAGTGCCATAAATTTGCAAAGCTATCGCAACTGAGTCCACCAGTGATAAGATTATCTTTCAAGAATTTTAAACCCGAATGTGCAATATAATATATACGTCACTGGTTTTACACAATATAGTTTTTACAATATATATATATAATCTATACAGAGTTTATATGCATATATATACACACACATAGTATATATAAATATTATTAAACGGTTCGAGAGTTTATTGTTGTTGGATATATTTTTCTCCAAAGACGAGCCAAAAAATGTATAAGGGGAAGAAGACTGATGAAAAAACCTGTGAATATAATACAATCAAACGAACAAGACTGGAATCAACTAATCTGAGAGATAAGACGAGAAGCGGAAAAATTGAAAAAGATAACAGAGGAAATTTACGAAATCGGATGGACAAAACGAGAACAAAAACGTCAACGCAAGAGGAGCGAGCAGCCGGAAACAAATTGTGGAGAACAAAAAAATCGGAGTCTTCCATCTTATCTGCACGAGGAATAAAAACTAGAAGAGGAAGAAAAGGTGAAGGGGAACATATCACATTACAAGAGAATGTTTTTAAAACAGTTTATTGAAAAGTCTATATAATATGTGTATATACATATTGTTATGTTAAAAGAAATAATAGACGAGTTTGTATTATCAGAGGAGAGATCGCATATTTTTAGAGACGATAGACTCTTAGATACGAAAGGGAAAAGAGAGAGAGAGAAAAGGGACTGACACGCGAACGATAAAATTGGATAAAAAAAAAAAAAACAAATGCTTGGAATAATTTTCTATTGCGAAAGAATGTAATCGAGCGATAACGCAAGCGAGTAAAAACAAAAAAAAAGGTAAACTTGTAGAAAAGAGAGACAGTTTGTTGATTTCGAGCAGACGTCTCGAACGAGCTGTCTCGAGATCACGTCGAGGAGCACGTTTCGCTCTCTCACACACACACGGGAGAAGTGCGGGGAAGACGGTTACGAGCCACGCGGTGTGTATTTGCCTCGCTCGAAGTCAATAAATCCCCATGTGCCGGTCGCGCGTATATACGTGTGTGTGAGTGTGTGTGCATGTACCTTCCCGCCATTATCGCGCCGTGTAGTGTTTCATTCTTAACACGGGATCTGCCCGACCTCCCTCCGTAGTGGCACAATGGACTCGTCCGTCACTTTACGATCCCGCACGCAGAACGGCGAGCGTTTGTGGCCCGAGTTCGCGGACGACGTCGGCGCGTCGCGCGAAAAAATCGCGCGTGTCCCGGAGCGCGACCGGCGAGTCGGAAAAGTGCGATAATGTGTCGTCGCGGCGACGAGTGACTTGGAGCGCGCGCTGTGGTGTTTTGGGTTCGGCCATTTTCCCGTGTATATGTGTGTGGGGAAGGTTAGGGAACCCGAGAGCGGGCCGATAAGTCGAGAGTGCGTGCACACGACGGGGGAATCTCGTCCGGATCGCGTATATCTCCCAATTGTCGCGGCGGCCGATCGACGACCGAGTGATCGCGAGGACGTGCGCGGGTCCTCGGTTTGGAAAATTTGCTCCTCCGTGAAAATCCACCTTTGTCAGCCATGTGCATTGCGGCGCATCGTTCAAAACGTTCTCGCACCCCCGTGGCGGCAAGCCAATAGGGCGCCGGGCGCCGCGGCCACGTGACCCCGGCCGGCCAATAGGCGCCGCGGGATTTGAAATCGTGCGTGGTCTTTGTTCACGGACCTGCTCGTGTCAACCCAACGTTACTTCAGTTCCGTCAAGGGGCACCCGTGTCGGTGTACGGTTTATTCACGGTCGCTGTCGAAAAACTCGCCTCGTACGTAAATATATGTGTGAAAAGTGGTGTGCTGCGCGGGCGGACTGCGTGATTCGGGGATCGTCGAGCGCACAGTATCGTCGTACGGTAGGTCTGGCGCCATTATTGCGCATTAGAGATCACGTAAATACAAAATTTCACGGCGGAACAGTGTTTGGTTGCAACAACGTCTCGTCTCGCGGGTTCTCCCGGTGGACCGGCGCGCTCTCGCGCTCGCGCGCGCGCGCGCTTTTCTCTCCATCTGTCATCGGCGAGAAATATCGGAGCGAGGGAGACCGACAGCGAGAGAGATCGTCTCGTCGTCGCGGTGTTTTTCTTGCTCGCCTTTGTTTGTTTACGTGCGCGATCGAAAACCAACTATCGTCGCCGAGTTTCGTCTTGAAACTCGTCGCGAGTTTTGTTCTCCCCCTCGCTCCGCTTATTCTCGGTCGATTCGCGGTTATTTCCGCGTCGCGGATTTGATAATCTTTGTGTGTGTGTGTGCGAGAGACGATCGAGTGTATGTGCAATATACAAACAAACAACCGTCTCCTCCTCATCCTTCTGTAACGTAGTGACAAATCGCGTGAATGAGCGCGAGAATACGAGAGACGTCGCGTAACGTTTCGGCGGGAAGGCGCACGAGCGAAGGAAAAAGAGAAAGAGAAAGTGGGTGCGATGTAAATACATTGATGAATCAATGTGAGAGAGCACACACGGAGAGAGAAAGAGAGAGAGAGAGAGAGCACCGAGAGAGGCCTGGTGTCTCTGTTTGTGTGTGTGTGTGTGCGAGCGGTGACCACGTAGTGTGAAGAGAGAAGGGAGAGTGTGTACGGGAAACGGGGCGGAGGGGTGAAGGGAGAGAAAGAACTAAGAAAGCCTTATGCCGCCTCGGCGCGCAGTTTCCCCCGGGCGCCTGGAAGGCAAGTTAATTTAGATCCTATAAATAATAGAGCAATCGAAACAGAGAAAACGAGACGAGAGAGTAAGTATCGGGAATAAAAAAAATAAAAATAAAAAAACGGAGAACAAACGTTTGGAAATGGGACGCGAATATTCGATCGGAAAAAAACAAAGGAAGAAAACGATCGCGGAAGTCGCGCGGCGGGACGGGAAAAGGAAAAAACGTGCTCGAAACGACGACACTGACGTGTTTTTTTTATTATCTACTCGCGCACGGTCGTCGGAAAACTGCTCGTTTTCGCGTCTCTCCCGCGCCTTTTTTCAAATCTCTCGCCCTCTCGGCGAAACTTCTTTTTTTTTCCATTTCTCGCGACGTACGTTTTTCCGACGACACGTTTCCGCGGAAATCAGATATACATCCGGGGGAAAAAAATCGAGTCGAGTTAGGTCGCCGAAACGACGACGGGTATCGATTTCCATTTGATAGCCGCGAACGGTAATTTTCTCGCGGATTACGGACCGTTTAATTGGCCGTCTCTCGAAATAAACGTTGAACGAGAAACACAACGTTTCCCGCTCGTCATCCGCTCGTTATTCTCTCTCTCTCTGAGGTTCGCTCTCTCGATTTTGCTCGAAACTCGGCGATCTCCAAGTCGCTTCCGTCCAGTTGCTTCTACTGTTTTTCTATTTGACGAGGAATGAAAAACCAAAAACGAAGCAATTGCGGCGTAAAAAAACTCGTTGCGCGAATTCGCTCGAAGAGGCGTTTCAAAATTCACAGGCCACCGAAATAATACACGTACAAAATTTTAGATTTTATTGTTTTACCGGCGGCGAACGCATGTGTCGGAACGCAATCCGAGTGTTCTGGAATCTCCGGTTTTCAAGTACTTGAAAAAAGATAATAATAAAATGCGAATGTACAAGCGTAGAGTCCCGCTGGCAAGGACGGAAAGGGACGACGACGGTGCACAAGGGGAAAGCGACGGGAAGGGCTGACCCTCGAGCGCTTTCCAGCCGCGCGCCGCCGGGAAAGCTATTGACCGTGAGAACCTTCCGGGAAACCCCGTACCCCCGAATCCCTTCTGGTCTCTGTGTGTGTGTGTGCGTGTGTCTCGCTCTCGCCATGTGCCCAACGCAGCAGAACGCATTTCTTAGGGACGGCCAAAATTCACATTCTTTCGTCTTCTTCATTCTTGCCTCAACATTTTGTTCCTTTCGTGTCCTCGGACGATTATTTCTGCGAGAGACAGAGAGAAGAGAGAGAGGAGCAGGCCGCGTGGGGATAAAAAGGACGAGAGAAGGCAGGTAGGACGAGGGAATGACAGAACGTCTATCTCTCTCTCTCTCTCTCTCTCTTCTCGACGATGGTTTTTTGTCCGCAAAGGTTCTCTCTCTCCCTTTGCGGTGAAAAAGACGAAGGCCTGACCGAGAGGAAATTATTATTTTCTGCACCGAGCGCACCGAGAGTAAACTACGTGCAACTTCCTCGAGAAATTTCCGTTTTATCCAGTAAGAGATAATATTTTTTTTCTTTCTCTCTCTCTCTCTTTCTCCCCGATGTATTGACGAAGTTGTGTGACATCCTTTTCACCGACTGTTCCTTTTTTTGTTTCCACGAAAAAAAACGAAAGATAACGTGCATCACACTCTTTCATCCTACGTGATTTTTTGTTTTAATGCCAACGGGACTTGTGGCAATTGAAGCAAACGTCCCGACAAGCGCGATCGGACGTTTGAAAAATTTACCATCTTACACCCGTCAATTTGACGGAAACGTTTTGTCGCTATTATTATTTTCAAACTTGTTTGACGTTCAAATAATCGACAAAATCAGCTAGAACAATTTTTTTCTCGACAAAAAAACGCCTCAACTTCTGCGACTTCCAAATTAGATTCCAATTAAAAATACAAATTAAATTCCAATTCGAGGGATGTGATGCAAGAAATATGAGATTCGTCACTTTGACGGGAAGAGGAAAAAGAAATTTGAAATCCCGTCATTTTGTTTCAGCGCCAATAAACCGGTCATTTATTTCACACCGGTTTTGTTCAATAGTCAGAGAGCTTCCAATTTTACACAGTTTTTCGACAATTAATTTATCGAAGAGACGAGAAAAGGCCGCCGCGGGAAGAAACGAAGAGAAAGGGAGAGATCGTAGATCGCCCAGGCGGCGGGGGTTTGCCGCACGTTTTAATTCGAGCCTGCGCGAAATCATCATCTCGGCCTGCTCTCTCGTCGTTTCGGGACGAATTTGCGAAACAATCGGCGTAAACAATTCTCGCGTCGTTAGACCTCCGTAATCCGGAGGAGCGATTTTAACGCGCGCCATTGCGCTTTTCGTGCTTTCGCGCCGCAACGCGTGCTTTCGTTTTGAGCGATGACGCGAGCGAAGTAACAGGCGGAATAGAAATAATCGCCCTGATAACATCGAGACGGCCCTCGTCTGTTCTTTTTTTTTTCAAACGCGCACGAAGCTATTTCGCAGCCTCTCAATTAAACGCACGCGCGATTCGCGCGACGAGTAAAACTCGGTAAAAGCGCGAATCTTCCCGCCGAGAATCGTCCTTTCCCGCGTAAAAAAACCCGTCGACGTTGCGGGAGAACTCGTGAACGATATAATATTGAGAAACGCGTTCCATTGTGGACTCGCGGGCGATAAACGTGCGAAATTTTGCAAGATCCCGGCGATTGGCTCATCCCCGCCTTGGCCAATCGTGAAAGCAAAAAGTTGAGTCTGAGCTCGAGGTCTGGCGCTCCAAGAAAATTGGCAAAACGTGAGATTATCGACGCCGTTAAAGAGGTCTCGGTATATTTGCGCGGCGGTTCTTCGCGCAAATCGAGAGAGAGAGAGAGTTCGTGAAAAATTCAAAGGACTCTGCAAATTTAACGAACTGAAATAAACATGAAAAAACATCGACTGTGCAAAGAACCTTAAAACGCGCGACATACTCAGTCGCAATAACATATTGCCTCTCACAATACGACCCTAATTTTAAATGTCTCGACCCCGGATCTTCCCTTGAGAGAGAAATAAACTGTTTTGTAAAATATTTAAAATCGTCGACGAGACGTCGGAAATCGCGGATAATATCCCAATTAGATTCCACACACACACACACGCACGCACGCACACGTGCAAGATGGAGCATTACGTAAAATAAGCGAAGTAATGATGATTTAAGACGCCGTAATGACTTCAACTGACTGCGGTAAGTACGTTATTACGGCGAGCTGTGATTTAGAAAGGGACAGTAGCTCGCCGCGCTCCTTTCTAAATTATAGCGTTCGCGAGTGATACGCGCGCGAGGAGGAACTGTCGCTCGCGATAAGCGCGCGCCGATCGATATTGGTGCGAACATGATGGCCGTGTAAACTGGAACACGCGCCGCGCGACGTGTGGCGGATTTTTCGTCGATACGCGGTTTTCGTCTCGTGTCTTCGATCGGTCGAAATTAATTTTTTTCGATCGACGAATTTTTTTTCGCGCCAATTCCGCGCGGCCACGTGCGTGCGAGATGCGCGCACAGACCACGTCATTGTGCCTCGTCGTGTGTCGCTTCAGACACACACACGAGCGGCACGTATCGATATTAATCCGACGATCGTCTCCCCGTCGTCGGTTCGAGCACTCGGGATGGGGTCGACACAAATCTCGAATTAGCCGCGCGGAAAATTCGGCTCGAAAGTTCGACCGGCGACGTGTCAAAACCGCCGCTAAGAAGGTGAAGATAATTGAAAGATTATCGAGAGCAACGGTTTTATTTTTGTACAAAGTATATTTGAAAATCATTTTTCTATATTTTTAACGCACGTCTGTTCGAAGCGATTGGAAAAAACCGCGAGACTGTCGGGGGAACAGCGCGACGTCGCTTTTCTCTCGAGCTTTTCTCGAGGGCGGGAATTTAATAACCGCTCGCTGAAATCCGCATGTTACGAAATCCGATCTGTTCTTTCTATTTGCGCCGGTTTTTCTTTTTTTTATTTTTTTTTAAGCGAGCGATGTTGTGGATTAACGAGCGATCTGCGTCGCGCGGAAGACCGTAAGGGAGACGCGAAAAGGGGAGAAGAAGGGTAGAGATTTTCAAATGGGTTGCCGCGCCGAAGGGGGAAAACACACCGGGGACGGTTGTGTGTTGGTTGGAGTGTTGCCATCCTGACGAAAGCTGTGCTGCCGGGGGTATATATCGGTGCACATTGCGCGCGGAGAAGTGCACACTCTTGCAGATAGCCGCGCGCGCCACGCGGCGATCGGGAGGAGGAGGGGGAGGAAAAGGATACGACGAGGGTGGAGAGATGTGGGGAGACTGGGGGAGCGCGCGGTTGTCGGGGGCGAGAGAAGCGTATCGGATCGATACTCGGCGAAAAGCGCGGGCAGAGGCAGAGGCGGCGGCGCCGCGACTGTGTGTTGTATCTACGGTTGGTCCATCGCGAGATTCAGATGCTGCGGCGACCGGGCGCAATCTACGCCCGGAATCAATGCTCGGATGCTCGTGTCTCGCGCGGAGGAGGAGAGGAGTTGGGGAGAATATTCGGTCGCGCTTTCATCTCTTGAGCTGCGCAGTCTCCGCCACACGTTCGAGAGACTAAAAGGAAGAAATGAGAATTTTTTTGCGGACGCAAACAATTGATGTTTTCTATTTTTTTTTTTATGTTTTTCTCAACTCGCGTGCAAAGCGTCCGGCCCGAGAAAATGATCGATCTATCGGACGCCTCGTTTCGGTTAAAAGATCGCGCTGAAATATAAATGAAGCGACGGCTGAAGAGCGAGGGAGGACGAGAAGGGGACGGCGGCAAATTGTTTAGGGCGAATCGCAAAACTGCTGCACAGAGACACTCGCGCGGCGACACAAATTCATTGCGAGATGCGTGACAGTTGTATTTTTAATTATTCGCGATAACCACCAAACGTCATGCACATTGCGAGAGGACAATGCAATATATTGACTTTTCGATAACAGGAAGCTGACCGCGTGAGACTCTCTACGAGGGGCACGTCGTTGCAAAACCACTTCCGCTCACGTGAAATTTCGGAAACTGAACCGTTTCCGGCTGCGGCGACTACCTTTTTTTTTTTTAATTTGAATAAAATAAATTTCTGCTGATTTTGCAAAGACATTTCTCATTAAAATCGATGATGTCGACTCTGATCCGAGTGGATTCGAGGCGCTACAGTTTTGTACAATTCGACGAGTTTCCGAATGACAGTCAATGTAAAGACGCCGTCGCCTCTCGCTTTTCTCTTGCAGACGAGTGAATGGAATTGAATGGATACCGTAACCCCGTACAGCACCAGCGTCAGGATGGAGCAGAGATTGTCCGAGGATCGTTGGAGGACAGACTGTCTGTTTGGTAGCGACAGCATCACCGACGCCATCCAGTTTCACACGGAGATGTTTCACATGGACATCTGCTGTTGCGACAACACCGGTAGCTCGCTCGACTGTCTCGGTCTGGGTTTCGGCTTCAACAGTCAACTCCTGTCGAATATAGAGGAGGATCCGGCCGGTTTCGAGAAGAGCCGCAGCTCGACCAGGTGAGATTCGCGCGAGGTTTCGGATACTTATCAATCGCGTGGGGGATTTAGGGAGTTTTCTTATTTCACAAATGAGAGAAAAGAGCTCGTTCACAGTTTTAACAATAACTTTATTAGGCACACAATTATACAAAAATAGAGTTAAATACAATTAGACGTAGAAAAGTAAGTCCAAATGGCGAGGTTGTTCTAGAATCTTGCCGTAAAACTAAATATGAAAAACAAAAATTAATTAAAGACGACGCGCAATAACGAAGGAGAGGGTTGAGTGAAGTGTCTATGATTTTTCAAACAGCAATCTGGAAGATCTGAATCTCGACAGCGACAGCGAGTTGGCGTTGACGTTGGATCCGAACCTGATACTGTCGCACAACGGGCCTATTCGCAGCCCTACGCCCGGTAGCGAGGTACCGATGTTGGGAGCGAGTACGAAGAAGAGGAGCGTTGTCAAGCTCGAGGAGGAAGAGACGGAGAACGATAGCGAGCCCGAGCGAACCGAAAACGATGAGGAGAGCGAGGACGAGGAGGAGGAAGAGAGCGAGAACGAGGAAAATGAGCACAACGAGACGGAGTACGAAACGGCGGAAGACGTGACGGAAGAGGAGGAGGAGGAGGAGGAGGAAGAGGAAGAGGAGGAAGAAGAGGAAGCGGAGGACGAGGAGGAGGAAGACGACGGGAACGCGATCGGTCGACGGCCACCGCCCTTGAGTTTAGAAACGCCGACGTTGATACAGTCGTCGACCATGGCCGTTTCCTCGCCGACGATACAGTTGACGAGGGTGCAGATGCAGCAGCATCCGAAGAGCATCGGCACGATGAAGGTGCACGACATTAAAATGCTGACCGCCAACTCGACGGCCGGCGGCCAGACGTCGCACCACATACGCAAACAGGTCTACAACAACAATCTGCACGATATCGGCTCGGGCGCGGTGACGACCGTGATGATACAGTCCAAGCGCGAGAAAGACCCGACGGCGGGTCACACTGAAAACCCCTATCCGAAGCCCGCGTACTCGTACTCGTGTCTGATCGCGATGGCGTTGAAGAACAGCAGGACGGGATCGTTGCCGGTATCCGAAATCTACAACTTCATGTGGTGAGTGTCTATTGAGAATTAAGAAAAAAAACGTCCCAACTCACCGGACATTTACTGAAGAAATAATTATTTGATCTGCGAATTAAACGTAATCCTCAATTTATTTGTTTATTAATTTTTAAAACGTTTGTTTGAATATTTGTTTCGAACTTTATTTGCACAAACACTTTGTTTTCGATTATTTCTTTGACAAATGTCCGGCCAGTGGCGCTTGTCCGGTCGTTGGGACACATTACCTTATTATCGCGCGAAATGCACGCGCGCATACATTATAGGGTGGGTGAAAGTACGAGGCAATTTTATCGCGTTATAATCGAGGCGATATTTTCCCCGATGAGCACAACGTTGCCCCCGTTCGTACGTTTATTTTTGGCCATTTGGCCGGAAGGATAAAGGGGGGCTGGCGAGAGAGAAGCCCCTTCTGCGCTTAGGTGTACGAAGGGGCAGAAGTATTGTCTTTTTCCCTCTTTTATTCTCGGGTTTTACGGGGGGAGAGGGGACACAGAAGAGAACGAAGCGTGGAGCTGCCATTTTGTATGGGGGCCCTCGGAACACACACAATCCAGAAGCGCATCGGGGTACAGTTCCCCTAAAAATCGAGCAGGCCCCGCTCCTCTAATCTATCACCTGCCTTCGTTTTTTTTTTCGTCGTTTGTAATTAATTGCCACGTGAAATAAAACTGCAAATTCTGCCGAATAATTTTTTGAGAAGATAATAATCAGATGAAGATAATAATATTATCTTTGTCGAGTAAAATAATAAGTTACACTCGATAGGCTACAATGCTGTTTTTTCCGTGAAAAAACAAAAACAAAAACACATCGTATTTACGAAAATGGAGTATATTTGCATTTTGTTTTTGAAATATTATAAAAGTTTATACAATTCGACGTGAATTTTATTAGAAATTTCTTCTAATTCGTAATGAAATTATGCAGTTATCGTTTTTACGTTATAAACGATCGAGAAAATACACGCAACGATCGAGCGAATCTCATGTCCCATTTTCTTGTCTCGTTCACGCAGCCGGCACTTCCCCTATTTCAAGACCGCGCCGAATGGCTGGAAGAATTCCGTGCGGCACAATCTGTCTCTAAATAAGTGTTTCGAGAAAATCGAGAAACCACCCGGGAGCGGCAGTCAGCGAAAGGGTTGTCTCTGGGCCATACACCCGTCGAAGGTGGCCAAAATGGACGAGGAGGTGCGGAAGTGGTCGCGAAAGGATCCCGTCGCAATCAAGCGGGCCATGGTTTGTCCTGACCAATTGGAACTGCTCGAACGCGGCGAGATGAAGTACGAGGGGGACGGGCACGAGGAAATGTACGAGGACGCGGAGAGCTACGCGAGTTCCGAGAATGAAACGGGGGGCGACGAGGCGGACGAGGCCGTTAACGACGAGGATAACGTCACGCACGACGAGACCAAGCACATAGACGTCGACGACGACATCGTCGTGGAGGAGCTCTACGACGACATCGACATCGACGACGACGACGCCGGGGCCGACGTGCTCGACACGCGGCTGATTACAAACAACTTCTCCAAACAGGAACATTCGTTCGTGTACGAGTTTGTCTCGTGCCAGAAGCGTCCGAAGACGGTCACGGGTCTGCGGAACGATTACGTTTATCAGCAGATCGACGTGCCGACGCCCCGGAGAAAAGCGCACGTCGTCGCGGTTCAGTCCGGAATCGTTCCCGAGTCTGGAAATCCGTAAAACACATAATCCGACACAGCCGAATTCCCTTCCCTTTCCCAACATCTCAGACAAAAATTCCATTTCGCGACGCAGAAGAGAAAAACGCGGGGAAAACTACCTGCGATCTCCGCCTGCGTCGACGATACGCTCGAGAAACGGTTGCCGGTTGTAGGATTTACAAATTTTACAACGCATGCGTAATTTTTTATATCTTATACCAAGATATTTTGTAATTTTTTTTTTTTTTTTTTTTTTTTTGTTTGTTTGTTTTTTATAAGAACGTGTAAATAATTGTGTTTTATACAGTGATGTCCTTTTTTTATATACACGCTGAGAAACATGTGTAAATAATTTGTAAGATACATCATCTATATATATAAATATGTATACTAATACGTCCTGGTTACAGTATGTTGTGTGCGTGTGTGCGTGCGTGTGTGTACAAAGGCTGTTTTCTTAGAGCCACGACAAGGGACCATTAGTAGACGCGCGTAAAACAAAAAAAGAAACTTTTTCTAGGTGAGTGTTCACATTTGATATTCCGCAGAGATCTTTACATTTGCGCGCGTGTGTGTGTGCGTGCGTGCGTGCGTGTGTGCGATATGATCCGTAGAGGCATACGAATGAGGAAAATTTTGGGACCCTCGAATCCGAGATCTCTGTCATGTGACTCCCGCCGTTCGGCGTTCGTTAATGCCTTCCACTTACGAGTAAAAAAAAAACCTAGCCGGAAGTGGAAGGCATTAATAACGCTGACGGTTACCAGTTAACTTGTTACATTACCCCGAGTTTAATGCGCGCTGACGCGATAACGCTCGCCTAACGTACTTTTTTACGACTGCAGTTTTTGTTTGTTTGTTTTTTTTTTTTTTAAACAAACGTCGCGTTTTATCCCCCGAACGTCGTGAATTTTTGTCGATGGCGAAAAGAAGAAATTTGTGAAAATAGAGAAAAAGTGAATGAAGCATACAGAGAGAGAAAAATACCGCGCGAAACTTGCAAGTTTCGCGTCCGTGCCGTCCGCGATATATAGGAAGTAATAAATAATCGAGGAACACAACCAACGCCCGCAACTCGTCACTGCCAAGTATATGGTCAAAGATAGAATACAAATGTAGTCTTTACCGCGTAGATTTATATATACATATATATATACAGTGAAGAAAGAGAGAGAAAGAGAGAGAGAGAGAGAGAGAGAGAGAGAGAGAGAGAGAGAGA